>PVKC010004816.1:24073-34873 GCA_004027635.1 Crocidura indochinensis
CCAAAAACCAAAAAAAAAAAAAAAAAAAAAAGAAATTTTTTTAATTTTATTTATTTTTATTTTGAAGCTGCACCTGATGACGCTCAGGAGTAACTCCTGGCTATGCGCTCAGAAATCTCTCCTGGCTTGATGGATCAGATGGGATACTGGGGGACTGAACCACTGTCCATCCTGGTCAGTTGCATGCAAGGCAAACAACCTTCCATTGTGCCATTTCACAATTGTGCCCAGGAATAAAATTTTCAATTTATTTTCTTTATAAATTTTTATTGCTGTTAAAAACTAGGCATATTAGGAAATATGGTAATTCTAAACTATGATTAACCCTAAAATTATTTTTATTGATGTTGTTTGTTGATTTAACAAATTTGAGAAGTTGTTTCATGTTGTTTTGTGATTACTGTTGTTTTCTTCAGAATGTGTGTGTATTCCTGTACATATATAGAAATATATATTTATATGTAAATACATATTATATATATATATATGTACAGAAGTCCCCATCTGTTTTTACACAATTTGTGGTTGAAGTTGTACTAAATATTCTAAATATCCTAAGCCAAAATAATTTCCATTCTCTCTGCCTTATTGTGTGTGTGTTTTGAGGAGGGCATTCAAAGGTCAAGCCATTTTTAGACTTGTTCAGTTTTTACTTTTCCCTGAGCACTTTCATGACTTTAAGATTTATAAAGTATCAAAATCAGTCATGAATGTGTTGATAGCTTAAGCTTCTCCAACATATCATGCGCAGATGTGTGGAGTTTATTAAGCTACTCCATGGATGCCTTCTGCCCAAAAATATCCTACAAAAATTCTGCCTGTTTTTCTCATTCATTATTGTCTCAGTATAATAATAGACTCAGTCTGAATCTTTAGTCTTCTTAATTCTTTTCTCAGTTAAATCCCTGTGTCTCCTAATTTTTATGCTACTTGTCACAACCATTACAGACAATGCTTCTAATTGTGGGATCTTTCTTTGCTCTGTTACAAAAAAGATTTGTTCCTCTTGCAAGACGTTCTGTAGCTCTTATATATTTTTCAGCATTTGTAGGAATGTCAGGCAGATTGAGTTGGGGTGAATGTAGGGAACAATTTTAGGGGAAATGACAAAGATCTACTCACTGGTTTTACACAATATTAAATTTGCATTTATTTTATTTTCTTATTTTTATTTATATTTGCCATAACTAGCAATACTCAGGGATTACTCCTATCTCTGTGCTCAGGAATGACTCCTGCTCAAAGGGGGCTTTATGGAATAGACCAGGACGGCAACATGCAAGGCAAATACTCTATCTTTGTACTAGCACTCTAATTCCATTTTTTACAATCTGAAAATAAACCACACATTTACATTTGCTATCTTCAAAATGTTTGTTGTCATAACTTAACTGAATTTTCTAGTTAAACAATTTTGAACATTTATTTAGATATATTGTCTTTTTTGTCTCTTAGTTCTTACATGTTTCTCTTTCCAATTTTGAATTATTGCTTGCATGAACCATTCATTTTATTGAGGTATTTCCTATTCTTAAAATTTGTGAGTAAGTGGGCAAAGCAAACTCTATGAGGAGTAAAATATAAAACAAAACAAATCTTTGCATGTATCTGGACACTAAGTTATACAAACCAGTGTACTTCTAGTTAGGTCATTTGGATTTCACTAATTTCTATTGAATCTAATTTTAAAAAGCATGAAATAATTAGAAATATTTCAAATCTACCCATTTTTCATTGTACATATTAAGTTTACAGCAAAAAGATATGCTGATTTGACTGGAACAATATTCAATTTTCTTAAAATCTGTTAGTACACAGAGCATTATTTAAATGACTCCAATAATGTATAGTGTGAGTATTATAATATTTTAACTTATGTTCAGGTATCTCAATTAATTCTTTTGGTGACAAACTATTGCATAACAACCACAAAGGGAAAAACATATATATTAAAGCAAAAATATTTATCATTTAATAGTTCATTATGACTGGGGTTCAGCTATTTTAGGCTGGCCTTAGGAAGATGAACTTCATTTTCTAAAAACCAAGTTATAACTTGGGTATTTCTTTGTCAAAGTGTTAGAAAATGTATCAGGACACTTTGAACTGTGTAACAAAGTTCAGGTTTCTGTTTACATATTATATACAATCATTCTTTTTTTTTGTTTGTTTTTTTTTGTTTTTGTTTTTGGGCCAAACCCGGTGATGCTCAGGGGTTACTCCTGGCTATGTGCTCAGAAGTCGCTCCTGGTAGGCACGGGGACCATATGGGGAACTGGGGGATCGAACCACGGTCTGTCCTAGGTTAGCGCAGGCACCTTACCTCTAGCGCCACCGCCAGGCCTCCTACAATCATTCTAATAGCAAAGAAAATCCAGCATACATGAATTGGAAATACATAGCTTGTTCTATTTCAAGCATCGGCAAAACACCCAACCAAAGATATAAATACAAAAGTGATAGATGATTATGAATAATAACAGTACTCTGTACTGTATACTCTAAATTAAATTAAACATGCATCATACCTGTATGTAGAGTTGGGTCTAGATAGTATATGATCAGGTTATAAAGCATTTTCAAGGCACTGAACAGCTAAGTAATCTCAGGTATATTTTGATGACAATATAAATAAGATTATCAAGGTGCAGTGCCATCACTGTATCTATCATAAGTAAAGTCTCACAGTTACTATATCTCTACTCATTCTATAAATATTTACTTGCTTTACATTATATGTAATATTGGATCTACATTTTACATACAACAAAAAAGAATATTTTAATATCCATCTTATTGGGTGAATTATATTCTTTTCAGATACAACAAAATCAGCATTTTTATTTCCATCTAGCTGACCTATTGAGAACTTTTCTCAGAAGAATGAAAACCAACAAAATTTTCTAAAATTTCAACATAGAAAATTAAAAGAGGAGACTTTAAAACTATTTGTTGTCATTTTGTTTTGAGCAGTGTTCAGAGCTTACTGATCCCTGACTCTGAGCTCAGGGATCACTACTGGTGATGCTGAGGGACCACATAGAGTACAGTGAATTGAATCTGGGTCAGTTGTATACAAGACAAGTTCACTAACCACTGCACCATCTCTCCAACCCACAGACAAACATTTTAAATAACATATTAATTCCTAAATTTAAAAAAAGGAGAGATCGTGAAAATCCTTAATAAAAACAATGTTCTTTTCTTTAAATTTTAGATATGAATTTACTTAAACACCATGGTTTATAAGATTATTTATCAAACAATTTTCCCCACAGTTACAAAGTTGTTCATGAGTGAATTTCAGGTATATAGTGTACAATATCCTTCATTTGTGCACATTTTACACCACCAGTGTCCCTAGTTTCCATCCCTCTTTTCCCAATGCCCTCTTCTCTGCCTGCCTCTGTGCCAGATATTCTCTCTCTCTCTCTCTCTCTCTCTCTCTCTCTCTCTCTCTCTTGCTCTCTTTTCCTTTTATTTTAGATGCTGTAGCTGGCAATATTGTCACTGAAGGGGTATCATGCTTATCACTTTATCTCATTTCAGCACCCAATTCTTGTCCAGAATGATCATTTCCAACTATCATCACCATAGTGGTCCCTTCTCTGCCCTAACTCCATTCCCCCAACCATTTGGGGTAAGCTTCTTATCCTCAGTTGATCGTGGCCCTCACCTCTTTTTTGTCTCTTGTTATCATTACCATTCTATCTTTTTAAATATATATTACAGATATGAGTTTAATCATTGGATGTCTATCCCTCTCCTGCTGACTCATTTAACTCAGCATCATTCTCCATCTCTATCCACATAAGGATGTATAAATAGGTTTCATGACTTCATTTCATTTTTCCTAACAACTGCATCATCTTCCTTTGTATTGGTGCATCATTGTTTCTTTATCCACTCATCTGTTTTTAGGCAATTGGAATATTTTCAGTTTCTGATTATTGTGGTGTGATGAACATTAGAATGCATAGGACTTTTCTACATGGTGATTTTGGGTTCCTAAGCTGTATCTCTAGGAGTGATATTGCTGGATCATATGGAAGCTAAATTCTAGTATTTTAAGGAATATTCTGTTTTCCAAAAGGGCTAGATGGGTCAATATTCCTATTAGCAGTGAATGGGAGTTCCTTTCTCTCCACATCGTCACCAGCACCGGTTATTCTTGTTCTTTGTGATGTGTTCCAGTCTCTGTGGTTTGAGATGCTACCTCATTGTTGTTTTGATTTATATCTCTCTGATAATTAGTGAAGCAAAGCATTTTTTTCATGGGCCTCTTGGCCATCTGTATTCATTCTTTGAGGAAATATCTGCTCATCTTCTCTCTTCACATTTTTGAATGGGGTTACATGCTTTTTCTTTTAAGCTCTACCAGGTGTATGATCAATTAATCTTTGATGAAGGGATGAGAAATATGAAGTAGAGCAAGGAAAGCTTCTTCAACAAGTGGAGTTGGGAAACTGGTCAACTACTTGCAAAAAAAGTGAACTAGATTTTTCTTTAATGCATGCACAAAAGTCAAATCAAAATGGATTAAATACCTTGATACAAACCTTATACAAATATAAGGTTTATATTACATTTTTATATATTATTATATTTATTATAGAGGAAATGTATGCAGAAAATTTCATGACATTGAAGCGAAAAGTAAGTCTTTCGCTTACTACACAAGTGGAAGCAGAGATAAACAAATAGGACTATATTAAACTGATAAGCTTCTGCACCTCAAAGGAAATGGTGAATGGGAGAAAATATGTGGCCAAATTCCCATCTGATAAGGGGTTCATACCTGTTGAATTAAATATTAATTATTGAGTCCTTGAAAGTGCAAGGAGTAGGCCTGGCACCTGATACCCCTTTAGGCAAGCAGGTCTGAGGGTTCAGGATGTCAGCAAGAAAATGATCCACAGGCAGTCAGATTTCAGGAGACATTAAGCTTTATTATAAGGCCATAGCTACTAAGCTTCTAAGCTAAACAGCCTCCTCTGCCTCCATGCTGTGTCTTCCTGTTGAGAATCCTTCCCACCCCTAAGGCAACCGCTTTGTTACCAACCACAGACACCACCCATCCAGGTAAGATAGACAGGAAGTTGGGGGAGGGGTTACAAATACCCAAGTACAGTATTATTCTTACATGCTATATTGACTAAGAACTTGGAAATTTCTCTGCAGGAAATATAGATATATTAGTAGGAAAAGATGAAAATAATTCAAAAACTAACCTTACTATTATAAGCTTTTATTTTAATACTTGAATATTAAAAGATACCACAGAATGAAATTTAGCTCAGTTATTTATAAAATGTTCTAACCATGTAAAAATATTTTATTGCATTTTTGTTAACAAAGAGTTTTCATATTCTTGCTACATTTTATTTATTTATTTATTTTGGTTTTTGGGCCACATCCAGTGACATTCAGGGGTTACTTCTGGCTATGTGCTCAGAAATCGCTCCTGGCTTGGGGACCATATGGGATGCCTGGGGATGGAACCTCGGTCAGTCCTAGGCTAGTGTGGGCAAGGCAGACGTTTTATTGCTTGAGCCACCTCTCCGGCCCTCTTGCTACATTTTTAAAATAAATTTTACTTCTTAAAAAAATCTTTGATTCTAGAAATTAATAAATACATTATTTATTCATTATTTAAAAGATTCCTTTGATTTTTGCATTGCATGTTGCAATAAAATACTGTAGATTTCTGATCATGTGATACGAAGTTTTAATTGTATCCACTGGTAAGGAATGATTGGAATTTATTTTTCAATTTGTCCTGAATTAGGTAAGATTTTTAATGTATTTGTTTTATCTTTTTTGAAACATTATATTTGCTCTAATATTAATATTATTTTTATTGTTGAGTTTAAACAAGTTTTACTTAGAAATGATAAGTACAAATTAACTTTGATGTAGTTAATCTCATTTGTTTCTGAATTTCTAAATATTTAAAAAGAATACATATATTTATTATATTTCAAAAGAATGTACATTTTTGTATCTCATTATAGCAAGCATTGTTAGACTACCTTATTAATGTTGCTATTAAAATTTACTATTCTTATTTTATTTTATCTTTATAAGTATTTTCTAAGAGAATAGTAGAATAATTCCTCATGCAATTGTCAGTATCTCTTTGTAGTTATGCCACATTTTACTTTAGATGCTTCAATTATAAATTAGTGATAAACCTAGAATAGTGTCTTTTCCCTCAATTATTAGGAGTCTTTAATTATGAATTCAGAGCAATAAATATTTTAGCTCTTATTTTTCTTTAGTTACTTTTTAAAACTCATACTCAGGGGCCAGAGAGATAGTATGGAGGTAGGGCATTTGCCTTGCATGCAGAAGGATGGTGGCTCGAATCCTGGCATTCCACATGGTCCCAGCATAGAGCCAGGAGTAAACCCTGAGCGTTGCCAGGTATGACCCAAAAACCAAAAAACTAAAACCAAAACCAAACCAAAAAATCATACTCAGTGATGTCCCGTGGCTCAGGGACTTACTTCCTGAAGTGAATCAGTGATGCTCAGAGGCCACTTCATGAAGTGCGGAGGAGACCATATGAAGGTGATTATTAAACCTAAGTCTATTGAAGGTAAAGCGATTGTTCAGTCCATTGAGTTATCCCTCTTTGGCCTCCATCCCCTTTTTGGGAACTATATATAAAATATTGTCTGGATATGAACACCTTTTGTTTTTTGTTTGTTTGTTTTGTTTTGGAGCCACACCCAGTGACCTCAGGGGTTACTCCTAGGTATGTGCTCAAAAATCGCTCCTGGCTTGAGGGACCATATTGGAAGTCGTGGGTTCAAATGTGGTCCATCCTAGGTTGTGCCACTGATTCGGTCTCTGGATATGAGCTTTTAACCTGAAAATTTATATCCACATAGTCATTAATATATCTATATTTCTTTCTATTCTTTAATTCAAATTAATTTTTATACTTTCACATAAAATTAAGATTTTAAAAATATTATTTGAGCTTTCAATATTTTCACTAATATGAAATATTTGTACTTCAGCTTGATTTTATACTGTTCTAATAGATATTTGTTTTAACAATTATAAATCTAGTATTACATATTTCAACTTTACTCCATAAAGACAAGTAGCATCTTTATTATCATTATTTGTTTGTTATGTTTGGGGCCATCCCCGGAGGTGCTCAGGGTTTAATCCTGATTCTATACTCAGGGATCACTTCTACTGGTGCTTGGAGAACTAATTATGTATGGTACTGGAGGTGGAACTGGAAAAGCAGGATGCAAGACAAAAACCTTAATTCTTGTGTTATTTTTTAGACTCCTAAAGGCTTATTTGTTGCTGTTCTCTACTAACCAGTTCTGCAGTTTGACTTGATGAATAATGGTTTGCTAAGTAACAGAAAACTCTCTGAAAAAAATAAAAGGTGACTTTTTTTCAAGTATCACTTCTCAGTAATTTTTCATTCTTTCCTTCTTGTTATATTTTGATGTATATATTTTTGACTCAGGGATAACTCTGAGTAAATTTTAAAACTATATTCTGATTCATTCTCAGATACTATAGAAATTATCAATGCCAACAAGACTGTAAAGAATACTAACTTTACCCCATGGCAAAGAAAAACCAGAATGTTCTTATATAAGATATACAATGACTGTATGACTAAACTGTGTTCTGTCATTGTTTTTTCTTAGCAATAGTAACCCATTTCCACTTAAGTTTCTCTCATTTTGAGCTCAAATATATTACTTACATAAAAAAAAATATATTACTTACATACCCAAATGCCAGGTTGTTGACTTCTCTAAAAGCTATTCAATTCTCTACTTAATGCCGGAAGTACACAAATGCTTCCTCAATTTTCTTTACTGAAAATCATTCTAAGTACATTCTCTCTTGTTATAGAGAACTCAATAAATCTAATTTTTAGGGTACTATACCTGGCTTCATTGATAACAAGTATATTTCTGATTTTACTGATAATCTTTATAGGTTTCAAGGACATATAAACAAGATTTCCAATGAAACTATTTTTTAATCATTACGTTTTTATTCTTTTTATAATTTTTCACACTTTCTAAATTCTATTTCACACCCTACTGTAAATTGTTTCTCATTTTATTATTTAGGTTATTCTAAAATATATAGTCTTTCTCACTTTATCCCAAGAATTATTTTCATGTGTGGGAAAGATTTTTTGTTTTAATAATATAAATTTATATTGAATTTCTATTGATTATAAATTTTCTCCACATACTCATATTAGTAATATAACTTATTATATAATGAACATTATTAATACCAAGTTAGTGTTACTTAGTAGCCTCTAACATAGAATCCCAAAGATGTAAATATAATTAAGGTCTTTTTTTCATAGGGATTAGTGAAGATGATACAGATCCAATTTACATTAATTTTACATTTATGTTCTTCTACTTTAACTTTCTTTTCCCTAGGATGTTATATTATTTTTAAAATTATGTCAATACTTTTATAGTTTAGAAAAGAAATAGTATAGTTATTTAGTTCGTGTCATATATCTTAATTATATTTATTAAAATTAATAATAGGTAAACTTCAAAAATTCCGATTTTCATCATAACAAAAAATATATTACAAATTACAAGTATCGTGTCTGTAAAAATAGGCAATATTGTTAAGGATAATTAATTAAGCTTTGTTTTGTTTAGTTTTGTGTCACACCCAGATAAGCTCAGGGCTTCCTTATGGTTCTGTACACAGTGATTCCTTCTGACATAGTTCAGAACAAATGGGATCCTGGAGATTGCACATAGGTCTGAAACATGTGAGGCCATTGCATTTTCCGTGGTACTTTTCTCACTGGCTTCAGGAGAGTTTCCTAATTATGAATTTCAAATCTTTGTGGAGAACAAGACAAAATTAGTAAGAAAGGAGCACCGGAGTAAAGCATCTTCATAAAAAGTTTATATACTAGTTTTTGTAGATGAAAATGATATCAATTTTATGACATATTAATACCTTGCTTGTGGTCAACCTAGATTGAATTTTGGTCACTTTATATCATTGTGTCCTGAATCACTGTGCCCTGCCAGGAGTGATCCTAATTGCTGAAACAATAATAAGCCTTGAACACTACTGGGTGTGCCCTTGTGGTTCCTAAAATGTATGTAGAACAAGAAATATGGTTATACATATTAGATACTTCATGAAGATTAATGAGTAGAGTTTTTGCAGTTTTTAAATTTTCTTTGTGTAGGTCTTTCATCTCTTCAGTTATGTTGATTCCAAGGTAGTTGATGTTCTGAGGCACAATTGTAATTGGTAGTTAAAAATGAAAAATATATATACATATTTATATTCTTTTATTATTTGCATATTGGAAAGCCCTGGGATTTTGGCATTAATTGTGTAGCCTTCCAATTTAGTGGACAAATCTATTATTTCTAGAAACTTCTTGTAGCCTAGGGTTTTCTATACATGTCATTTGCAAATAATGAGGGCTTGATTTCTTTCATACCTATCATATTTCTCTGGTATCTTTCTTCTTGACTAATTGGTTAGCAAGTACTTGCAGTACTATACTGAATAGAAATAGTAAGCGGGAAGCTGTCTTGTGCTTGGATTAGAGGGAAAACTTTCAGTTTTCCTATTTAGTATGATTATTGCTGTAGGCTTATGGTAAATGACTGACTATGTTAAGGAACACTTTTAAAATCACATTTTGTTGATAGTTAATTTTTTTATCATGAATGAGTGCTAGATCTTGCCAAATGCATTCTTATTTATATAAAAATAAATCATATAAAATATGATTTTTATTTTTCTTTATTCATATGGTATATTATGTTGATTGACTTGCATACATTAAACCATCCTTACAGTGACAGGATGAATTCTATGTGGTTGTGGTGAAGAATTGTTGGATTTGATTTGTTAGTATTTGGCTGAGAATACTTGCATTTTTTATCAAGGATATTGATCTGTAATTCTCATATTTTGTGGTGTCCCTGCTTTTGTCTTCAGGATAATGGCACTTCATAAAAAACTGTGACTATTTTTGTGTCTTCAATTTTCTGAAAGAACCTGAAAAGGATTGACATAACATCTTCTGTAAACATTTGAAGGAATTCAGTGGTGAATCCATCTTGGCCTGAGCCTTTTTTGAGGGTGAAAATTTTTAATTACCATTTTGATTCTTTCCTTTGAAAATGACAGGTCTGTTCAAGTGTTATTTATTTCCTGGTTTAACCCTGGAGATTATGAGTCTAAGAGTGTATCTTATTTCCTCTAGGTTCAACAATTTCAAGGCATAAATTTTCTCAAACTAATCCCTCTTGATCATTTAAATTTCTATAATCTCTGTTGTGACTCCCTTCTATCATTTCTGATTAGGGTTCTTTATATCACTCTCTATTTTTGTGAGTCTTGCTAGTGGTTTGTTGATCTTTTTTTTCTTTTTCAAAGAAATAGCTCCTGCTACTATTGATCTTTTGCATTGTTTACTTGGATTCTATTTCATTAATATTTGTTCTAAGTTTTATTATTTCCATCATCCTGACTGCTTTGGGTTCCTTTTGTTTATAGTTTTCCAATTTCTTCTTTTTAATTATGCAATTAACTGTGTGCTATCTTTCTTCCTGATAAATACTTACCTATTTATGAACTTTCCTTTTAACACCTCATTTGTGTGTCCCAAAAGATTTGGTAGATCATTTGCTCATTCTCATTTGTTTCCAAGAATCTTTTCATTTCCTGTCAGATCCACTAGTTGTTCAATAATGAGCTATTTAAGTTCCAGGTGTTTGAGATGTTTTTCCATTTCTGTTT
>PVKC010004817.1:5766-34812 GCA_004027635.1 Crocidura indochinensis
CATCAGCTATGTTCAAGGTAAACACTTTAGCCTCACTATTTCCCCCACATACTTGCTTTTCTCAGTGTCTCATACAGGAACACTTGTTGCATTTATTCTTGGCTTACAAGTGATAGCTGTGAAGAGGTCTATTTTTACCAAAGCAAAACACAGACAGTATTTCTCATTTGAATGAAAAAGGACAGGTTCTGTGTTATTCTTTTCTGACATCAACCTTGATCCTCTGCTCATTCAGACATCTCTTACTCCACAGGGAGTAACTGAACCTCTTTGGAGGTAAAGTTTAAAATTGTGTTTAAATTATTAATAATTAAGCCTTAGACTCTCCCTCAGAGAGTTTGCCACTAAGAATTTGAGATGGACATTCATAGAATAGTGGGACTATGAAATTCATATTCTGAGCAACTATTTTAATCTTAATGTCATCACATATTTAGATGCTTTAAACAAATTAGGAAGTTTCTTGGTTTCTTTTTCATATGTAAAATAAATATATTGTTTATTGTCAATTGTTGTTTTATAAGTTTCTTAGAGTACTACTGAGTGACTTGCCAGAGAATCGGAATTATAAAATTGTTATTAAATTTTGGACCAAGTTATAAATAGAACCAGATAATATAAGTCAATGCACATCAAAAATGTGGTTTAATGAATCATCTAAAACTCAATAAAATAATCATAATTCAAAGATATCCAGTGGGTGCTCGCTTCGGCAGCACATATAATAAAATTGGAACAATACAGAGATTAGCATGACCCCTGCGCAAGGATGACACGCAAATTTGTGAAGTGTTCCCTATTTAAAAAAAAAGATATCCAGTGGGAGTTTTGATTGTTTACTTCTAGTTAGTCAGAAGATGTCAATTGTTTCTAGTCCAAGAAGAGTTTGTATTACAAAGTATAGACCAATGTTGTACAGACTTTTCTGTGATGGCAAATGTTACTTATTAACTCTTCACATGTGGAAACAAATTATCAGTAGCCAGGAAATGTCAATATTATTCAATAAACATAATCATATCAAAATAGCTTCATGCCAGGGCATACTTAGGCTTTTAGAGGGGGCTCAGCCCACCAGATGTATCCTCAGATTTTCCTGGTGGGTAGAACTAATTTAACCCCCATGAGTTTCCTCAAAAAGCCTGCTTTGGACACCTTTTTCCCCTGTGTAGATGGTTGAGGAATTTCCAAAGAGATGCCTGGCATTACATTTTCAGCCAGTATTTGACTATTTCTCCTATGTATGTATCAGGAAATATAATGGCCTCTATCAAATAATTTGACTCAGAAATTCCAGAACCAAAGTTTATTTGAGAACCCCTTTTCTGGATAATAGCTAGCCCTAAAAGCAAAGACAATACTTTTCTCTTTTATTCAAATATGTTCTTGCAGCTGCATTTTCTGGTAATCAAGGGCATAACCATAATGCAGATTGACTATTGACCCTCCTTTAGAAAAAGGAAAACTCATTTTGGGGGACTTGGCTCCTCCCTTTACTTAATCTCTAAAACAATAGAGTCCAGCCCAGGAAGGTTAAGTTTCTAGGTATATCCTACTTCCTCCTAATCCTGATATTGCATTTGAAGTACCAGTAAGCTTGCAGTGAGTTGGCTAATTTTACCCCTATAAATTCCCGTGCTCAAAAAATTAAACTTGTCGCACTCTGCCAGAAGATGTGTTGACCCCACATACTTTGTGTGATTTCATTATTTCATATTTTATATTCAGCCACTCATGTTACTCGTTTTTCCTCTCGTGAAGGATTGCTCCCCACTAGAGATGCTGAGACTCAAGATGCCTGTAGCAGCTCCATATTTTTAAATGTAGCTTGACACCAACTAGTCTAAATGCCTTTCTTTAGATGATTTACTTGCCATTTTAAATTAAATTATAAAAAGAATCTGGGTTACAACTGGTTACATTCTGTCCATCTCTACCAGATAGGAATTATAAATCTCTATGTTATTGAAACCTAAGGACTATGATGTCAGAATGGCAGCTTTTACTTCCCTCCTTATTTCATTTCAAATAAAGAACAGTTCAGAGTTATAAGGTGCCTGACATCTAATCTAGTTGAGTGCTTTGTCCTCAGAAGAATAGATGTTGGATTTCTTCTTCATATGTTCAGAGATTAACCACTATCTTTAAATTTGTAACCTTGGTTCATGAGCTCTTATTAAACTTCAAATATCTATGTTCAAGAGATGGTTTGGTCATTAGAAAATATTAGCATGGAAACTCTTAATAGTATAATTATACCCTAATAGTTATGTTCTTTTATTGAGGAGGCATGAAAAATTAATATTTGATTGGGACTTGTTGTGCTTATTTGCTGGACAAAACTTGGTGATGCCTAGCTTTATTTATCACTTTCTGTTGAGGGATCACTTCTGCTGGTGCTTACCCATAGTGCTATAGATTGAACTCTACTTAATTGCGTGCAGGGCAAGAAAGTGCAAACCACTGTAATATGTCATGTACCTTTAAGTAGTCATGTTTTTACCCCAAACAAAATAGAAATCTTGATAGAAAGTAAAGAAGAGAGAATTAATAATGGTAAGTCAAAGAGTGTCTCTTGGCTCTGCACTCAGAAATTGCTCCTGGCAGCTCAGGAGATCATATGGTATTCCAGGGATTGAACTCTGGTTCGTTCTATGTCTTCTGCATGCAAGGCAAATGGCCTTCCAGTGCTGCTCCAGCCCCTAATTATTATTCTTATGAAAAAAATTTATTATTTATCCCAAATAAGTAAGCTTTCTGTAAGATTTTTCAACCATATATTTAAAAGAAAAATTAAAAAAAAAACTGGTGGATAAAAATTGGTTTGAAGTAAGTACAGTTTCCACTTGAATATATATATGATAAACTGCTTCAAATTAAATACAAACATTATTTAAGTCTATAATATAAAATATAAAATGTTAATTATTTGTAATAGATTATAGAAAACAATTATAGTATAATAAACTAATATTAGAATATTATTAAATATAGGGAGAGAAAAGAAAATTTAAGCCACTTGCATTGCATGTAGTCAACAGAAGTTTATTACCTAGAATCACATATGGGTTTTTAACCAAACTTTTAATATTTATTGATCACAGACACAGGAGTAAGCCCTGAGCACTTCCAGCTTTACCACAAGAACAAACAAAAATACATACTTAGATTATTGAGATAGCAGAAGGACAAATGTAACATATTTAAAAATATCATCTATTTAATTATTTTTAGAAAGTCAATGCAATTATAATATTTAAACAGCATGTACAAAATTATTTTATAATTCAATAACTCAGATAACAAAGAATTTAATTTCTAATAGAAAAGCCTCCACAAAAAAAAAACTTAAAAATCACAGACATTATATAATATCATAGTATACCTGTTCATTGGTTAAGAAACTAGAGTTTGGCAAAAATTTTTTATCATAGCTCAAACTTGAGATTCTATTTCATAATGAATATAATAAGTACACAACACTGAGGTTTTTGTGGAGGTTTCTAAGGGTAAACTCTATTTTCGGTGGTGCTGGGAGGATCATGAGGTTTGTGGATCAAATTCAAACTTTTAAAATACAAAACAATTTATTTAGACTTCTGACCCCTTACCCTAAATATTTCACTATGTTCTCAGTTAAGAAACATAAAGAAAAACTAAGTGTAAATCAACAATAATAAAAGTATTTCATAATAGGATATACAGATTATTAGCTAGATAAAACTATTTCATAAGAATAAGATCAATTTATAAAATGTTAGCAATAAAATATATTATACATATTGAAGTATATGTGGAAAATGAGTGAAATACAAGAAATGGCTAAAATAGTATTTAAATTAAGAGGTTACCTCCAACTAAAAGTTCCTGCATAGCAAAAAATCTATTATTAGGACAAAAAATGTACCTTAAAAAGGAGAATATATTTCTATCATGACAAAAATTAATATAAAAGGTATAAAAATAAGTCAATAAAAATCTATTGGTAAAATTATTCTTGTAAAAATCTAGGGGCAAAATTTTCAATAGTTCTATGTCTGAGAACATAGTTGGTAAACCTGTTCTACAACTGAGCCATGTTGTCAAATCTGACCTTCAGTATCATATGAGTTATCCCTGGATATAGAGCCAGTACTAATTAAGTCCTGATCACAGTTTAATGTGACCTAAAAAAAACCACAGTAGTTATTTACTATTATAAAACTATTATAATAAAAATAGTATAGTGTTAATTCAGAAATAAAGATATCATTTACATGCTTGCGGTACATTTAAACACAAAGTTATATTAGATTCCAGATATTGACATAAATGTCTATAGGCTTTTAGCATGAGATAGCTGTGGCATTTCAAGTATTTTAATTGGATTGGTCAACATATTGTATTGCTGAATAAGATAGTCTTTAAAGAGAAAAACTTGATCTTTAAATCAGTTTTATTTGAGAATATATTTAAGAGATGGCATTAGTTTTTAATGAGAATTTCTTCATTTAGCAATTTGGAAGTCAGAGAAGCATAAGACCTGGAAAAAAGAAAAAGAGTCAAAACTCTTTTCTCATTTATTTGATTCTGCATGAGCCAAACACTGAGCCATTTTTAGTTAAACTCATGAGTGATTTGCTTTTGCTATTAGTAACCTCAATAGGAATTTCAGTGATTAAGGATGATATAGAATAGATATTAATGGATTAAGTTATTGTATTCCTGTTTATTTTTGTTTTATTTTTACTTTTTGGGGAGCAAGTGCATGATACACATGTATTTGTGCACTGCTCAATGTTTTATCAAGTTCTGTGCATAGGGATTATTCATGGTTAGGCTTAAGGTACAGTAGGCAATACTGGGAATAAAACCATTCTTAGCCTCCTATAAGCATTACATATGTAATAATCGTATGGGACCTCCTTACTAAATTTATTTATATTTAATGTATAGAAGTACTGAAATCAGTACTGTTTTAAATATTATAAAATTTTTTGGCTGGGGGCAACACCCGGTGATGATCAGGGGTTACTCCTGGCTATGCGCTCAGAAATTGCTCCTGGCTTAAGGGATCAAATGGGATGCTGGGGATCAAATCGTGGTCTGTCCTAGGCTAGTGCTATCAAGGAAAACGCCATACCACTCCTCACAACGCTCCGGCCCCTATTATAAAATTCTAAGCACACTTTTCCACATACAGATTTTACTTCTTAGAGTTTTCCACATACAGGTTCATTAATTTTCTAGAATAACAAGAAGAGTAAATTCTCTTCATATTGAAGTCACAAGAAGCTGACTTTCACAGCCTATAATTTTTGTGTCATTGCTTTCCAAAGTGAAAGGATAAAAATTAGTAAAACATTTCCATGTCTTCCACTGTATTAACTATGCAAAATTTGAAAATAAAATCACATATGACAGGACAATTTTAATAGAAAATGTGAATGGAGTTAACAGTTTCTAAAACTGTAAATCTATCTGTATAAACTCACTTTGATTTAATCAATTTGAAGACTCATAAGAGGAACATCACTTTTTTCTTTGTCTCAGAAGGAAATCTATAAAATCTATTTGTTTAGAGGCTGGAGTGATAGCACAACGGTAGGGTATTTGCCTTACATACAGGATGGTCCTTGGTTCGATTCCTGGCATACCATAAGGTCCCTGAACCAAGAGCGATTTCTGAATGCATAGCCAGGAGTAACCCCTGAGCATCACAACCCCAAAAGAAAAAAATATCTATTTGTTTAGGAAATATTTTACTTGTTTTTATACATTTTCAAGAATTTTTGTAGAACCAAATATATACTTTTGTAAAAATAATTGTTATTAAATTTTATATACCTCAAAAAAGCTTACAATCACCTCTAACTAATGAAAAAAGTTAACTGCACTTTTCTGGAATTATGCATCACTCTAGAGCCCTTTTGCTCTCCTGGTGATGCACAGCAGAGCTGTTTGCAGCAAGTCCCCAGAAGACCATAATTCTATGTACTCCCCCAAGGGACATAGACAATTAGAAATAACTGTGCTCACACCTGCTATTATGAAGATGAGCATACTGAACTAAATTTCTTTCTTTACCAGCCTAACTTATGTTTTATACATTTTCATTTTTAATTGATTTGAACAAATTTCTTTTTGTTGCTTTAAAGCAACAATTTTTTTAGATTCAAATCCTTAGAATGTAACTATTCTGAAAGTAAATTGCATCAAACAGCAGGAGTGACTAATTGCTAAAACTGAGAAAATGGATCTATTTACATGGATCCATGAATAAAATGAAAATTTTTTCATAGTATTTATTAATGTTAAAATATACCAGAGAAAATATTTGAAATATGTCATCTAAATAATCATTAGACCTGCCTCCAAGCAGGCCAAATTCTGGAAGTAGATCAGGTAATTAAAATTGTGAAAGTTTAGATTCTAAATGTAGCACACTCTATGAAGTAGTTCCCATTCGAATCACCATGTAGCCTCCTTATGTTTCTAGAACACAATACGTTGTAAAATAAACCCCATTGTCAATTTGAAACTTCTATTTCCTATTTGAAGAATCTATTTCTGTCTTAGAATGAAAATATTCCCAAAACTATACTCCAATCACATGCTCTGTTGATTTCTTCTTTATCTTTGATGAAGCACAATATCGACCTGTACAATATAGTTTCTGTTCACTATAATATTGGTACTTTTTGCCAACCTTGTACAAATTCTACAATATACAATATTCAGGAAGTTCAACTCTTTGAGGCTAATGTACTATACAACCATTTCTGCTGTAAAACAAGAAAGTTATATGTTGTCCCAAGCATTTTGAATCATACTGTTTTTTAATATGCATACTTCAAGTAGATAATATTAAAAGTAAATCTGTCATGTTGTATTGATTTTCCTGCACACACTTTAGTTTTATGATGTGGCAATTTCCATAATATATAAAAACCATTAAGTTTAAGTTTGGAATTTGAATGTAATTTCAATTTATCAAGTAATTCTGAAAACCTTCATAATAAATATGCTACTTATCATTTTTATAAAATTATTTATGAAAATATTCTTAAATTTCTTCCTGTAGTACTTTCTTGTATTATAATTTCTAAACACTGCAGTGTTCTTTGAAATTTTAGATATTGATATTATCACTGTGGTTTTTGTTGCTAATAATGGTAGGGTTACTTGATGAAGTAAGATCATCATAATTTTTTTTGTTCGATAAAATATGACACTAAAACTGCTGCAGGTTCACTTTAATCAGTAGTTAGGACATTCACAGAGCAAGCCTGACCATCTTACTGATACAGCAGTAATAAACTATCTCATATGGAAAGTCCATACGAGACAATATTCTAACTTTTCTTCAAACAGAAAATAACACCTCAAGCATGTCCACAGAACTAGAAGCCATCCTTTCTTTTTTGATCTGTTTAATAGAAAATTCCAGTTATAATCTTCCTTGGTATTTGAGGTCAGGTTAAAACCAGGTTATAGAGATTGTGTAGCTTGTTATTTATACCCTCATATGCAACAGGAGTGAATATCATATGCATTGTTCCTTTTGCATAGGCACATTAAAATGGAGAAAATACTACATTTAGAAAGAAGCTTTTATCTAATAGCAATAAGAACTCACAAATTCTATAGTGCAGGACTGCCTTTTACCCTGAACACTTGTCATGGGGATTTGACTTAGGACTCAATTGATAGGACATTGACAAACCAAGCCCAAACATTGAACCTTCATACTTAGAACTAGCGTGGTTTTCTACACCCACACCCTGACTAGAGGCTCTAATGCCATCCTGGCACCAATTTGCTCCAGGATAGGTTCATATGACACCTTGATGATGAGGAAAGTGCAGGACAGGCTTCCCTGCCTCACCATTTAACAATGGTGAGATGAAATCAGAAGACTCCACTCTGTGACATCCTGCTTTGACATAGGATTTGTGCAAAAAAACCAAGATCTCTAATTACAGAAGATGACTGTGATAACTGCAAATGTGGAGAACTTTTAGGGTTGAATAATCATTTTGCCATAAAAATGCAGTTGGTCTTATGACAGAACACTTCATGAGAAGAGATACCCTTTTTTATTTTAAGTTAAAAGGTATTTTCTTTCTATTTTTCCAATGTTTACTGCACCTATGCAAAAAAGAATAATTTCCCACACTAGTCCCCCACTTTTTTAATTTTATATGTATATCTTCTAAATAGGGGATCCTGCCTTTTTCAAAGAACCTTAAGAAATGAATCACTTTGTTTTACCTCATATTTCTATGTCTTTCTACAAATTGAGAAAAGAAAAAAGTGGATGTGACCTAGGAGACAAGTGGTCTCAGGAGCATTGAGTAGAAAACTAAATAACTAAAACTAAATTCCCAAGCAAAAGTAAATGATAATAGAATAAAGAGGCCCAAACTATAACAATCTATACACAAAATAAACCGTTACATTGTTAGATTATGTAGCTAAGGGTTGAAGTATGGGATACATGCGGGAAATGCTTTTGGATGGAGGTCAACACTTATTGGGGGAAAATACCTAATTTACTGTCACTTTATGACTGAAATAGGACTTAAATCTTTACAATGATCTTCAATAAAAAAATTTTCACAGACATGACTCTAATAAACTGACACAGACCTTGCTTCTTGAAAAAGAATCTGGGCATATTCTCTGATTCACAATTTGTCTTTACTAAATAGAGGAAAGACCCAAGAGGCAAGAGATAGAGAAGTAGGTCAAACATGAAACAAATATATTAATACATATTATATTCTAGGCACTGGAGTAAAATTTTCTTAATTAATGTATTTTGATGGTTATAGTTATTTGGTTAAATGGCTATTTTAAAGTTGAGATAACTATGGCTTGAAGAAGCTAAGTACTTTCCCACATTCACATAGGAGGTTGTTAGGGAAAGATTACTAAATAAAGTTTAGAGTTCAAACTGCTATTTAGCCTTGACCCTGCTGCTGGAGCAAAGAGAGTAAACAGAGTTATGATTCAAGTCTAAAAAGGTTGATCTTCCCATTTACTTTTTTCTCTTTTGCCATGAATATCATCATTGAGGAGTGAACAGTTGTTAAATGGCCATCATTCAGACATGAGTTTAACAGCAGAGTTTCTGAAATTGCTGAAAGAGCAATCAGAAATGCTACACATTGTACAGATCAGTATAAATCAAAGTTTTTAAGTCATTAAATCAACATCAAATGGAAATATAATGAGGGGATATTTGATTCAAGTATTTACAATTCCAATAGTCAATTAAAATTGCTATCTCTTTTTATTGTTTGATACAGATAAACAGGTTTATATTTCTGTGTAAAATTATATAGTATGAATTGAAAAATATTCCATCATCTAAATTAAATGAATTCCAAGTTGCCTGCTCCTAATATATTATAGTATTATAATATAATTATTATATTATATGTTATAACATATTATATGTTACAATATTATAATAGATTTTCAGTGATACAAAGAAATGGGATAGAAAATATTTCCATACAGAACTGCATTAAACATCCTCAGTTCATAGTAATTGTATCTCTTATAAACTAATAAAATACAAAATAAATTATTTCAAAACTAGACTTATTTTTCATGTATTTTATTTAAGTTAATAATTTACACTTAGGGCCCAGAGAGATAGCGCAGCGGTGTTTGCCTTGCAAGCATCTGATCCAGGACCAAAGGTGGTTGGTTCAAATTCCGGTGTCCCATATGGTCCCCCTGCCTGCCAGGAGCTATTTCTGAACAGAAAGCAAGGAGTAACCCCTGAGCACCGCTGAGTGTGGCCCAAATCCAAAATAATAATAATAATAATAATAATAATAATAATAATAATAATAATAATAATAATTTACACTTAAAATTTAGCATCACTTGGGGTCAGAGGGGTGGCACAGATTTGTAAGGACAGACTGTAGTTCAATCACCTGGTTCCCATCCAGTCCCCCAAGCCAGGAGAGATTTCTGAGTGCATATCTATGAGCAAACCCTGAGCATCACTGTGTGTGGCCCAAAAACCAAAATAATTTTTCCACCACCATTTATTTAAAATTCCAATGTAAGATTTTAACATCAACATTCAAATGCTAGATTGCATATATCATGCTTTCTAAAATAAAGAATTTCAAATAAAAATATTTCTTCAATATTTAAATAAGAAGCCGCGCCAGACGAAAATAAAATTTTATACCCACCGAATGGGAGAAACTATTCACTCAACACCCATCTGATAAGGGACTAATATTCAAAATATACAGGGCACTGACAGAACTTTACAAGAAAAAAACATCTAATCCCATCAAAAAATGGAGAAAAGAAATGAACAGACACTTTGATAAAAAAGAAATACAAATGGCTAAAAGGCACATGAAAAAATGCTCCTCATCATTAATCATCAGGGAGATGCATATCAAAACAACGATGAGATACCACTTCACGCCACAGAGATTGGCACACATCACAAAGAATGAGAATAATCAATAATCATTGCTGGCGGGGATGTGGAGAGAAAGGAACTCTTATCCACTGCTGGTGGGAATGCCATCTAGTCCAACCTCTATGGAAAGCAATATGGAGATTCCTCCAAAATCTGGAAATTGAGCTCCCATTCGACCCAGCTATTCCACTTCTAGGGATATATCCTAAGAACACAAGAATACAATACAAAAACCCCTTCCTCACACCTATATTTATTGCAGCACTATTCATAATAGCCAGGCTCTGGAAACAAGCAAGATGCCCTTCAACAGACGAGTGGCTAAAGAAACTGTGGTACATATACACAATGGAATATTATGCAGCTGTCAGGAGAGATGAAGTCATGAAATTTTCATATACATGGATGTACATGGAATCTATTTTGCTGAGTAAAATAAGTCAGAGGGAGAGAGATAGATGCAGAATAGTCTCACTCATCTATGGGTTTTAAGGAAAAAATAAGTCATTTTTGTAACAATCCTCAGAATGAGGGAACTGAAAAGCCTGTATGGAGTACAGGTGGGGGTGGGTTGTGAGGGAGGAAGTTTTGGGACACTGGTGGCGGGAAAGTTGTATTGGTGAAGGGGGTGTTTAAAAAATGTTTAAAAAAATCAAAAAAACAAAGAAAAAATAAGGCCTCCCAATTCTTACCACAGGCTGTGTTCTTTACACTGATTGTATGGAAAGAGGAGGTACAGTAAATGCACCCCATATACACCTCAACCCAGACCCTTGCCTGGTCTGTATTGTGAATTTGGGGACAAAAAAAAAAGAAAAAAGAAGATATCATTACCATTTTATTGCGTGACTTATCGTTTTCCTTGATATATTAATTAAATTGTTCAGATCTATTTAAAAATAGACCGAAAACCAATATATTGCCAGTTTATTTATTACATAATAACTAGTTTTGTTGTGAAAATAACAATTTTAAAATTGTTATAGTTTAGCTAATAAGATTAAAATCAAATTAAAATTTAAGTTAGTGATGTCCAAATTTACTTCACACTAGAATTACTGAAATGTCCATTACACTTATCCTTGTTCCTATTCATTGATGTCTGTCTTCCTCCACAAGACCTATTTTTTGTTGATTGACTGTTACAGATATGAATACTGTCCTTCCATTTGCACCACCAATGTGCTATAGATCTTCCATCAATGTTCCCATGTAGTGTTTACACATTATTCATTCTCTTCAAATTATCCCTGAGTTATGTCATGTCCAAGTCTATATTCTACTCTCGGAGGTTTCTTATCTATTGGTAATGTTTATATCTTGACTTGCTTTTCTATATATAGCACAGATAAGTGAGATCATCCTGGGTTAGTTCTAATATCTTTGGCTTATTAAGTTCAACATTATATATTTTTAGTTGATGCATGCAATATAACTTAATTTTAGTGGCTGCATAATAATCCATTTTATATAATATGTCTCATAGTCTTTATATGTTTATCTATTGATGGCCTTTTGGGGTGCTTACATATCCTTTTTATTACACTAAGTTCTGTAAACATTGTGAGAATATATATTTTTGTTTTTAATTAGATTACAGTAAGTGAGGATTTCGTATTAAATGGAAGTCTTATTCTACTTTTTGAGAAATTTGAATATTGCAAAATATTACATTACAAAATAAATTAGCTTTGTTTAATAAAAATCTAACTGAACTTGGAATCCTCAAAATCTGGCATTTAATAGCATGGTATTGCTACTTCTTATATGACATAGCTAGTTATTACATTTCTCTGCGCTTGAGATTCTTTTTGCTTACTTATGTATATGTTTAAGTTATACTATGGTGGGTCTCTGAGACCTCAGAGATATATAATGTATATTATAATATGTATATATTATAATATTTATATATGTATAATGTATATTACATTAAGACTAGGGATAGAAAAAAAGACTAGGGATGGGACCCAAGTCTGGAGAGGGTAGACAAATGCTCTACCCTCTATATTATATTTCTGGCCCCTGAGCTTTATATTTATTATTTTTTAATTGGGATTGGAGCACAGAGCATTTCCACCAGTAGTAAATGAGTTCTATTTGTTAGTCATATCACCACCAATAAAAAGTTTTCCCTGTAATTTTGATATGTGTTATTCCTATTAGTGTGATATATTATCACGTTGTCATCTTGATATGGATTTCCCTAAGATAAGTGATGATAGCATGTTATCATATGCGTGTTGTCCACCGACTGTTCTTCCCCAGAGAGGTATGCATTCATTTCTTGTTATTATTTCTGATGAGGTTTATAGGTTGTGTGAGTTTAAACTCTGTGGGTATGTTGTATATCCTAGATATCAACACTTTATCTGAGGTCTAGAAATAAAATTTTTTCTCTCATTCAGCTGTCATTTAATTTTAGCCCATGTTTTCTTTGCCTTACAGAAACTTTTTAGTATAATGTAGTCCAATAAGTACAGATTTGATACTATAGATTTTGCCATTGAGATCATTGCAGGCTCCTTTGAGGTCTAGTTCTTGGAGTATTCTGCCTATGTTTTCCTCAATGTACTTTATGGAATCAAGCCTAACCTCCAAGAAATTCATTGATCCACTTTGAACTGACTTTTGTGTAGATATAAGATATGGATTAATCTTTAATTACTTATACATGGTTTTCCAGTTTTTCAGACAGCATATCTTGAAGATACTGTATTATATTTCATGTTTCTTTGTCAAAGAGAAAATTATTTGTTATTGGCTATTCTATATTGGTGTATTGTCTAAAATTTTGTCTTTGTTTCAATATCATGTTGTTTTGATCACTATAGTTTTGTAGTACAGCTTTAAATAGGTAATTGGATGCTTCGTAATTTCTTATTTTTTTAAATGACATTGGCTATATAGGGTATTTTATGGTTCTACACAAACTTTATAATTGTTCTCAGTCCTTGAACAACGTTGCGTGAAGTTGAATAGAGATTGCATTGATTCTATTTAGTAATTTAGATGAGATGGACATTTTGATAATATTTTTTTCTGATACATGTGCATAGAATTATTTCTAGTTGCTTAAATCTTATTCAATTTCTTATGTTGTTTTGATGTTTTCATGATATAGTTCTCTCATTTCTTTCATTAAGTTTATTTGTAGGTACTTGATTGTTTTTATACTATATTAATGATGTAGATTATTTGATTTATTTCTCATCTGAGTCATTATTTGTAAGCAAAATGTAACCAATTTTGTATATTGACTTTGTAGATGGCCACTTTTATATTGATTTATTTTTTCAGGAGCTATTTTAGACGCTTTAGGAGTCTTCAATATATAGTATCATCTCATATGCAAGCAAAGACATTATTACTTCCTCTTTTACAGTTTGGATCCTTTTTATTTACTCCTCTTGTTTGATTACTGTTGCTCTCCATGTGAATTTTTTCAAATTTTCACCATTAAGAATAGCATTGGTGGAGGTGGAAAAAAATGAGGGAAACAGCATAGCAGAAGCTGTGGGGACCTGGAAATAAGAAAGGTCTTTGTCCCCTTAAGCCCCCAACAATGAAATGCCTGAAATTCTTGAATGTAGTTATGTGCCCAAATCCTGGATATAAAATAAAAAGCTAGCTATCACCAATTTAAAATCAAGTTTCTAGGGAGATTGCCAGAGAAAATTGGCAGTGACATATAAGTGGTGTCCTAACATTGTTCCTGTTATGTCCTGACAGACAACTTTTTCCTGGCTCTGGAGAGCTGCTCAAGTTCATTGTCTAGCCAAGCTCATAGGTCTGACAGGTTTCAGACAATAGAAAGTGCAGCTGAGGCATGGAGAGAATGGAGCTTTAGAGAACAGTGATGGGCCAATCAGTGGCCAAACTCACAGGGAGCCAACATTAGAGTGCAGTTGAGCAACTGAGAAAGTGCAACTAAGATAGTTGGAGTTTTGTGATCAGGCATATGCAGCAGCAGTGTGAGATGCTACAAATAGCCAGCCTGCCAGTTTCAGTAGTGAAGCCTATTCACTGCTCTAATTGTGAGCATCCTTTCTCCCAACCCGTTCCTGTTTCCCTGGTAAATAAGGTAGGGTCTGTGCCCAGATGCATCTTTAACTATGGTTTCTGTATCCAAGTAAGCAAGAATAGAGTCAGTGACAGTAGCTGCAGTGACAGTAGACAGTTTTTGAAATCAAAAACTGTTATTTCAAACTCGAGAATAGAGACAACCCTGTCCTATAGAGCAGGTCATTGTTGTTGTCAAGTATTCTCAGTGTTAACGGAAGTCTCTTTTGAGCAGGTCGATGTCAGAGCCTTGGTAGTGTCTTCCCTGGTAGAGGATTGCTTCCAGATGTTGTTATAAAAAGCCTTGGATGTTTCATAGATAGCTTGCCTGGTTCAGGCATGAATGGAGGATGCCCATACTTCTGAGGCCTGTGCCAGGTCATTATATTGATGTAAGGTCCCATTGCACTCTATTAGATAAGAACTTATCTGTATGTATAGTATTTTCCCATTTTAATCTGTCTATGCAAACAAGGATCAAAGCCACGTGGTGTTATCGGCACATATGGAGGCCATAAGAACAAGACCAACAATCCCCATGACATAGTTCAATCATAAGCATTAAACTGAGGGAGTCTTCCACCAACATTCCTTACTGTAGAGCTCAAAAAGAAAAGACAAGATAAAAGTGCATAGAAATGTCATGGTAGAAGAATATATAGAGAGTTATAGCTGTTAAGGAAAATACACATAAAAAATTCAAAAGATATATGTGTCCATTTTATGTTCTTTGAAATAGTTTTGGGGTAGTTAAATCCAATGTACGACTTTGATCTGTGATTAGAACTGTGTAGTACTGAAGTTAAGGGTAAGTGTGGGGTACTGATGGTTGGGGGTGAGAGAGTTAAGGAGTAATAGTGAGCTTTGTGGGGATGTGGAAAGGGCAGAATCTGTTAAGGCAGGACGTCAGTGTAGGGGTGTAATAAAGAGCAGAGTACAAAATGGACATCCTGCATACATAAAAACATATCTTAAGGATATGGAGTATATGTTTGGGACATGTAGACTGGTATGAAATTACCAGTGACTACTTGAGTACAGCTGAGCAGCTATCTGCTACCCCCAATTAAGCTCCTACAAGTGTAAAAAGGCTTCTGACACATACGGAGGTCTGCCAAAACCCATGCTTGCCGAGATTCCCGGCTCCCAGGAAGGAGGGAGAACCCTCCCAGCCCAGAAGGATAGGAGATCAAACCCCACCCCCTAAGCCTCCTGCTGGAGCTGGTTTGGAAGTGGGGAAAACCTAGGATGCCCCATAAGCTCCTCCCAGGAACCCACCTGGAGCTCCAGGGAAAGAGGAAGAGGGGTGCAGGGTGACGCAAGTCCTGCACCCCAACCCTAGACTGGGTTAAAAGGCCTCTGGCACATACGGAGGTCTTCCAAAACCCATGCTGACCGAGATTCCCAGCTCCCAGGAAGGTGATGAACTTCTTAAAATACCTCAAGCGTATCCATTAAATTGTACATTAAATCTGTACAATGCTTTGGGAGCATATTTCCATTTCTATTGTGTTAATTATCCAAGTCACAGAATATGTCTCCATTTCCTTTGTCCTCCTTGAATTTTTGAAGTAGAATTTAATAGTTTCCTTTGTAGAGGTCTTTCACCTCTTAGGATAATTAAACTCTAAGTATTTGAGTCTCTGTGACAATAATTTGGGATTTTTATACTGTCCATTTCTTTTCTGTCATTATTATTATACAAGAAGGCCATTGATTTTTACATTGTAATTTTGTAGCCTGCC
Organism: Crocidura indochinensis; assembly: GCA_004027635.1. Taxonomy (NCBI): domain Eukaryota; kingdom Metazoa; phylum Chordata; class Mammalia; order Eulipotyphla; family Soricidae; genus Crocidura; species Crocidura indochinensis. The sequence goes on from PVKC010004817.1 coordinate 22,018, forward strand.
AATTTGCTATATAAATTTATTGTTTTAGAAGCTTTTTGGTAGAGTCTTTAGGGTTTTCTAAATATTGTTATGTCATCAAACAGTGAGAGCTTAATTTCTTTCTTTCCTATCTAGATGCCCTTGATATCTATTTCTGGCCTAGTTGCTATGGCAAGGATTTCCAGTACTATGTTAAATTGGAGAGCTGAGAAAAGGCAGCATTATCTTGTACCAGATTTTTGAGGAAAAGCATTTAATTTGTTTTCACTGAGAATAATATTTGCCATTGGCTTGTATTAGATGGTGTGACTATATTGAGAAATATTTCTTCCATTTCCATTGGATGAGAGTATTTTTTATCAAGAATGTGATTTGAATCTTATTGTATGCTTTCTAAGCATCTATTGATATAATTATATCGATTTTAATTTTTCTTTTTGTTAACATAGAGTATTATGTCTATTGATTTATGTATGATAACATTCTTACATTTCTGGAATGAATCCTACTTGGCCATGGTATATGACCTTCTTGATGAGGCGCTGGAACTTATTTGCCAGGATTTATTGAGGATATTTTTTATTTGCATTCATCAGGGATATTGGATGTAGTTTTTTTCTTTGCAGCATCTCTTTTTGGCTTTGTGATCAGTGTAATGTTACATTCATTAAAAGTATTTGGGAGTATTTCTTTTTCTTGAAGTTCATGAAAAAGCCTAAAAAATATTGGTAGTATATCCTCTTGAAAGGATTTGAAAGTGAATTTGTCTGGGCCTGGGCTTTTGTTTTGGGGAATACTATTGATGACCATTTTAATTTCTTCAGTATTGAAGAGTCTGTTCAGATATGCTAGATCATCCTGTTTTAAACATGAAAGATTTTTAAGAGTCGAAGAATTTATCCATTTTTCCCAGTTTCTCATGTTTCTTCATTTTCATTTTTTTCAGGAAAGTTTTGATTTCCTCTTTTATTTCAACTCTGAGCAACTGTAATGAGCTGTTTAATTTCCAGGCATTAAAGTGCCTTTTCATGTTCCTTTGTAGTTCACTTCTAATTTCAGTGCCTTGTGATCTGAGAAATTAGTCTGACAATATCTATCTTTTTTACTTTATGGAGATACATTTTGTGGGTCAGCATGTGATCTATCCTATACAATGACCCATGTGCATTGGAAAATAATTTGTATCCAGTTCTGGGGGTGGAGTGTCCTATATATCAACTAGTCCACATTCTTCCATTTATTCAGAGCTTTTATATATCTGTTGGATTTCAGCCTGGTTGACCTATCAATGAGTGATAGAGCAGTGTTAAGGTCACCCACTATTATTGTAGTGCTATTGATACCTTATTTCATGTTTGTCAACAATTGTATTAAATCATTTACTGGACCTTTCTTGGGTGCATATGTGTTTAGGAGTTAGACTTCTTCCTGTTTTCCATATTCTTTGATTAGTATAAAATGACCATTTGTCCCTTACAAGTCTGAAGTTTGTGTCATCCAATATTAGTATGACTACTCCAAATTTTTTTGGCTTTTGGGTTGCATCTGGCCACGCTCAAGTGTTACTACTGGCTCTGCCCTCATAAATCACTCCTGGCAGGCACAGGCAACCATATTGGATGCCGTGATTTGAACTGCTGTCCATCCTGGTTTGGATGCTTGCAAGGCAAACACCCTACTTTGCTATCTTTATAGCCACTGCACTTCATTTTTTATGGGAATTATTTGTTTGAATTATTTTTATCCAGCCTTTGATTTTGAGTTTATGTATTTTATGACTATTCAGATGTGTTTCTTGTAAAACCCAAAAAGTTAGATTCAACATTTTGATCTTTTTTGCCACTCTTTGCATACTTACAGGTGCATTTAGCTTATTAACATTGAGAGAGATAATTATCATTAAATATAGTTTCATGTTGGTATTGAATTTTGGTGTGCATGATTGTCTTTCTTGTATTAAAATAGAACTTCTTTTAATTTTTTAAATATTATTTATTACTATCAGATCAAAAATGTTGTGTATTATGTTGATAGATTTACAGATGTTAAATCATTCTTGAATTCCTGGGATGAAACCTACTTGACCATAGTGAATGGTTTTTTTTTAGCCTTGAAATTTTTTCTTATTTATTTTATTTATTTTTTTATTATGAGATCAAAGATGCAAAGAAAGAGGACAAGGTAAAGTTACAGTGGGAATACAGTCACCCATAATTAGAATTCTCAGAAGAAATACCCATGCTGACATCTTAATTTTGAACTTTCAGTCAAAGAGCATTAAGAAAAATGAACAAAACCCATGCACAATTAATTTGTGGTCAAGTCCCCAGATTGTAGTACATTATAACATTTCTTAGCAGTACAAAAGGAATTCAAGCCACAAAATATATGTAACTCCTTTAACATTGAAGGCATAGTATTTTTTACAGTTCCATGTGCATGCATATTGCTTTAAGTTAACCTCCATAGTTTAAGTGGTTTTTTCAAGGATTAGAGTCCAAGGAGCTCAGCTAAAATGGTGTTAGAGTGGCAATTGTGTTTGCATAGGCTCAGAAAAATATGGGGAGCATGGAAAGGAAAAGCCTTGGCCTACATACAAGGAGACCGTACCACTGAATTTTTCTGGCATAAGACCAACTCTAAGCTCCAGGTATATTAGGTTGTCCAACCCAAGTCATTGTCTGTAGTGTCAATACACTTTTATTTTTCACACAGTGGCTGTTGTTGGTGTCAGGATTCTGTAGTTAAAGATTCTGGAATCTGTGCATATCCTACATCAAAGTCAGGATGTTGTGGGGCATCCCGGATTTAACACCCCCAACTATTTCAAAAGACATTAAAGGGGCATGTATTTGTCTTTTGAAAATTTTAGATGTATTTACTTAACAGCTAAAACTCTTATACTCTTATACAGTGTGGATTTGTACTGCATTTCATCTTCTAGCTTACTGATTCTGTTTTCAGCTTCTGTTATTCCTTTGGATAGACTTTCTTTTGAATTTTTTATTTCATCTTCTGAAATTTCTTTTGTTTTAGTTTTGGGCCACACACTGCTGCACTCAGGAGTTACTCCTGGCTATCTGCTCAGAAATAGCTACTGGCAGGCACGGAGACACCAGGATTTGAACCAACAACGTTAGGTCCTGGATCTGCTGCTTGCAAGGAAAATGCCACTGTGCTATCTCTAGGCCCCATCTTCTGAAATTTTTAGTTCTGTTATTTTAGTCTGGAGTGTTCTGATTTCTGTCTTTGTGGTCTTTCAGCTTGATCTATGCTTCCTTTGAGTTCTATGAGCATCTTCCACATTTCTGTTATAAACTCCTTATCTGAGAGATGAACTATCTGGTTGGCACCTTTTAGATCATCAGAGTTGCCATCTTCATTCTCTATGTCTGGTGTTGGCTTGCATTTCTCTCTATTGTCGTGTTTGTTGTGTGTTGTTTCTCTGTCTTATAGTGATATTCATTTGCTAGAAGACGTGAAATGCCACATTTCTTTGTCCCCACAGTGCTTGGACATTTCCAGCTCACTTCCATCTTGCAGCTTTCTCTGGGTATCTGTGCCAGAGTTTATCTCAAAACAGCAGCAATTGTGTGCACCTTAAAATCTTAAAAACAAATCTGAATGATGCTGATTTAGATGTTTGAAAGGTTTTTCACCAATTCCAGCTTGTATAGGTCTGCTGGTATGGACTCTCATCTATGGGAAATGAGTTTAATTCAACAAGTTCTTTCATGAGTTATAATAACGAGATCTGAAATAGTCCCAACTTCAGTGTTTCTCAGGCTCTCCATTCCTTACTAGTCAGGGAGAAGTGATCCTGATGCATGATGTTTGCCAAACAATCTTCCCTACCTTCTCCTCCTGAGCCACATTTCAACTGAAACAGCACTCGGGTCTTTGGAGCAGAGAAAACTGCTTCAAATTATGATGGGCAACTGAAAGCTAAGAAAACCCAGTGGTGCAATCACTCAGGAGCTGAGCAATTAAGGGGTGAGGAGCGAGAAGAGAAATTGGGAAATGGAGAAAGGAAAAGTAAGGGTGAAATGATCATCCCCTGCCCCCTATAAAAACATAGAGGAGCCCCAGAAAGCAAGACAGGATTGTGACTTGTTGAATCACCCTATATCACAGCCTGGAAACCATTGTAAACATTTGTGACTCAGCTTTTTTTTTTAATATTTTTTTATTTTGATCATAGTGGCATACATATCTTTTACATTAGTATTTTAGGTACATTAAATCATGGGAATACCCATGATTTGTCCTCCCCCTCCCCTGCTCCCTTACTGCAACCCATGTGCCCCACAATCCTCCCCCCTAGTCTGCTAGAGTACGTGGTCCCTCTTTCTTCAGCTTACTATCAGTGATCATGCATCTGTTTGGTCCTGGTGCCCTCCCTTGTTTCTCCTTCTATTTGAGAGTCTAACCTAGATAAATTCAGTTATGTGGTTTTGTTGGAGGGAGAGATAGGCAATAGAATGGGGTAAGATTGAGCAAAAAAAAAAGAGAATAAAATAAAAATAATAATAATTAATTAATTTAAAAACATATGCTGAGAATGGAATCCTTCTAGTGACTTTCTGCCTCAGTTTGAGAGAGGACATGAAAAAGGTAATTGAAACCCCACAACAATACAAAAATATATGTCAAGTTAGATATCCAGTGAGCACTGCAGCTATTAAGAGAAGCACCACATATTAGTCTCGGTTCTGAATTCATATCATGCCGGAGTGCAAAAAGGAGGAGAAAAATAAGACAAAATAATATAAAAATAAAAAGGAGACATCCACTTCAATATCTATACCAAAATAAAGACGTCAAACTATCAATCGATCAATAAATTAATATATATGTGGAAAAATAATGATTTTGTGCTTTTTTTTCTTTTCCACCTGCATAGGTACATTAATTATTTGGGATATTATAAAGAGAATTCCCTTGGCCTAGGAGATGCAGGGGTTCTCTCCCTGTGTCATGGGGTTAACTATAGACTCCTTGTGTGATTCTTTACTTTCTCCTCTGTGCTTTTGTGATGTATGGAAGACTTCTGCATCGTGACTATGCAGCTCAAAGAATGGAGCTTGTGATGAAGGATTTCTATGTGGTTCTAGCAGTTCTGCTTCTTTAGTGTCGTTTTACTTCATCTTCTGTAGTTGGTGTTCTTGGTCATTATGTTGCTCCTAGGATGGAGACTGGAAGACCCGTTCATTTGAGGTTGTCTCAGTCAGACCTCTGGAGTTGGATATCTTGTTTGTTGAACAGATTGTAGACCAAGAGCTAGGCTAGAGCTATTTGTTGCTGTTGTTGTTGGTCCCGGGATGCATACTGTTTAGTCCTAGTTGTAACAACCAGTCATCTGTATATAGCAGTCCTGGTTTCTGCATAGATCAGAGGGTGACATGTCTTCTGATTTTGTCTTATCATTGGCTGATGAGGAGTTATAACTTGCTCTTAGGTCTAATTGTCCCCATTTCCTCGTTGCCAGGTCACCAATTTAGAACTGGTGTATGTTGGTGTCAGAGCAGTATAGTGAATGCCTTGGAGGGGACTTGGTTCCTGGGACTGTTGTGGAGCACTCTGTCATTTCTATGTCTGGGATCCAGGGGTCAAGTGCTGTTGTGGAGCACTCTGTCATTTCTATGTCTGGGATCCAGGGGTCAAACCTGGAGTCTAGGTTGGTTCCTCATACATACATTCTGGGTGGGAGATGTCCCTGTGTTGTGATAAAGTATAAGTTCCTATCCCTAGTAGATAAGAGCTTGATTATACAGGTAAGATTCCCCCTATTTTTACTATGCCTATGCAGGAAGAAGTGGTGCTACATTGTTTTGTTGGTGGATTTGGGGGTGAAGAGAGAAGAAAACAGACCCATGACAAAAACTAAAAATACGTATGCTCAGATATAGCTAAATAGAAAAGTTTCTTAAAAGAAAAAAAAAGTTGAATAAAAGTTGCAATTAAAGGAATAAAGTGAGGCTGGGAGGGATAGCAAGGAGGCAAGACTTCTGTCCTTCTTGCAGGAGGATGGTGGCTCATATCCTGGCATCCCACATGGTCCCCAATGTCCACCAGGGGCAACTTCTGAGTTCAGAGCCAGGAGAAACCTCTGAGAGCCGCCAGCTCTGACCCAGAAGGAATCATAAAACAAATCAAATCAAAACACAAAAAGTAGAACAAAACAAAACAACACAAAAACAAGAACGAGAAAAGAGGGAAAAAAAAGAAAAAAGAAAAAACGAACAAGTGGTGAGTAAAGAAAAAAAGAAAAAGGGATAAAGTGATACAGGTGGTTATATTAACTTTGGGGAGAAACAGTATAAGAGATAGTGTTATCTAGGTCTATACTCATGATGATAGCATAGGCTTCCCCATTGTCTTTTGAGATTTCCTCGTGAGTTGTGGGCTCCATGCTAGAAGGTCCTGGGTAGAGTTCTTGCAGTGGGAGTCCTTTCTGAGCTTATCCAGTATTAAGCCATAGTCTGCAATAGGGCAGGTGATCAGGACGGTCATACTGCTTGAGTCAGTCGGGGTGTTGGTTGTATTTTCTTGCAAGGAATGAGGTGTGAGCTTGAGTGAGCTTGAGTGGGAACTGGGTACTGTTTCGTTGGTGTAGGAGATTGGTCTTGATGTCAGTGGGTTAAGAACTGAGGATGAAGGGTTATAACATGGTGGAAATGTTGGGGTTTGGATTAAGGTGGGAAGTGGTAGGCTTCTGACTGGGGAGAAGGGATACTACATGGGAGGAGTTATAGGATATAGATATGGATTGCTTGTGGTTTAGATTTGTCTCTTAAGGAGGATTCCTATTTTTGTGTGCTCTTGCCTCCATATAAGCATATAGAAGTTAGCTTTGGTTTATATTAATGTAGAGGGGTGGGGAGGGCAAGAGATCCGCTGAGTACAGAAAGATAGATATGTATAGTACTTGTAAGGAAAGGAAACTAATGGTTCAAATTTTGAATATGTATAGGCTTCATGGCTTGAGTACTAATCATTGTGTTAGTAAGGTCTACCTATATAGGTGTTTACCCTTTGGAGTATTATTCACAGCACCCTTTATATCTGCTTTCTTTCCATTCCTATAGAGGAGGTAACCGTGTGGTTTCTATTTGACTTGGTTTGAACTGATGGTAATGAGGAGAAGGAAGAAGTGGAGGAAGACGAGAAGAGAGAAAAGGGAAAACAAAACAAAACAAAACAACAATTAAACAGAAACAACGACAACAAAAATATAAAGTAATGAGAGGAAAGGGGAAAAGAGCAAGGGCATGTTAGTTTGCTTGAACATGATCAATGCTTAGGCCCTGTAGTAAAAATCTGTAGGTCACAGTTGTTGCTTCGGTGGTCTGGCTGATCATGTCTTCAGGACCTAAAAGAAGGCATAATCTAGAGATAAAGGGTAGGTTAAAGAGTTATATCTCGGCATTTTCATGATGCAAGCTGTATATGGTACCTCGTGTGACTCAGCAATGAGGTACCACCAGAGCATGTTCACCCTTTGTGTACAGGAACTTCTATGGGTAGAAAAACTGAGAGGTTATTTTAAATGTGGTAAGGTTAAGACATTCAACTATAATGTTTTGAAATGTTTCCATTGGAGTCACTAATTTCCCTTCATAATCTTTACCTGTATTCCTGTATAAGGTCTCTAGTAAATTATTATGGGCCTTTGTCGTAAAATGATAATTACATACCTGTTCTCTCTACGCGCTGCTGTTTCTGCTGTTGCTGGTTTCTTTATGATATAGTGTATAGTTGTGCTTCATGTTGACTCTCTTCCATTTGTTTTGGACTCTACTTCTCAGTATATGGTGATTAATACAGTGTTTGAGATTTCTATCCTGTTACACCCAGTTATTTAATCGTGGGGTTTTGGTTATATATCTGGTGGCTATTCTAGATATTTCAGAATAGTGCTATCATTCTGTGTTTATCTTTCATCTTCTGGCTTGCTTCGTTTAACATAATATGTTCTAGGTCCATCCATGTTGCTGCAAAGTCTGTGATCGTATCATTTCAGACTGCCATGTAATATTTCATTGTGTATAGATACCACAACTTAATGAACCACTCATTTGTCGTTGGACATCGAGGTTGGTTCCAAGACTTGACTATTATACTTAGTACTGTGATAAATAGTGGTGTGCATACATACTTTGGGATAAATGTCCTTCCATCTTGGGGATAAATATCTAGGAGAGCAATTGCTGGATCAAATGGCAGCTCAATTCTGAGTTCCTTTAGCACTCTCCAGACTGTTCTCCGTAGGTGTTAGACAAAGGGGCATTCACACCAGCTGTGAATGAGAGTGCCTTTCACATCACAATCCTGCCAACAGAGATTGTTTCCATTATTTTTGATGTGAGCCATCCTCACTGGTATAAAGTGGTACCGCATTGTTGTCTTGATTTGAATTTCCCTATGTTTTCATGTGTTTGTTGGCCATCATTCAGTCTTCCTCAGAGAAGTGCCTGTTCATGTCATCTTCCCATGTTTCATAGCTTTATTTGGTTTTGGAGGACTCAGCTTTCTGAGTGCTTTGTATATTCTGGATATTAGCCCTTTGTCTGATATGTTGAGTGAAAAGATTTTTTCTCAGTAAGTTAACTGTCTTCTTGTGTTAAGGAGGGTTTCTTTTGCCATGCAGAATTTTTAGTTTGATGTAGTCCCAGTTGTTTATGTTTGACGCTAAAGTTCTTGCCATTGGTACTCCATCCTCGAAGACCTTTTTGATATATAGATCTTGGAGTGTTCTGCCTATTTTATTCTCAATAATCTTTAGGGATTCAGGTTTGATTTCAAGGTCTTTGATCCATTTTGAATTGACTTTTGTATAAGGAGTTAGGTATTGGTCAATTTGGAATTTCTCACATGTGGTTTTCCAGTTGTATCAACACCATTTGTTGAAGAGACTTTCTTTGTTCCATTTCAAGCTCATGGCTCTTTTGTCGAAAATTAGTTGGTTGTATGTCTGGGGATTTATGTCTGGGAATTTTATTCTGACCCGTTGGTCTGAGATCCTGTCTTTCTTCCAGTACCATGCTGTTTTGATCAATAATGCTTTATAGTATAGTTGCAGGTTAGGTAGAGAGATGCCATCCAGCTTCTTGTTTTTCAATAAGTGTCTGACTATTCTGGGTCTTTTGTGGTTCCAGATGAATTTTCTGATTGATTGTTCTAATTCTTTAAAGAATGATGTCTGAATTTTGATAGTGATTGCATTAAACCTATATAGTAGTTTGGAAAGGATAGTCATTTTGACTATGTTGATTTTGCCTACCCATGAGCATGGGATTTTCTTCCATTTCCTTAGATCCTCTTCAATTTCTTTCTGAAGTGTTTTGAAGTTTCCCTGGTATAGGTCCTTCACTTATCTTGTAAGGTTGATCCCTAGGTACCTCATATATTTTGATACTATTTTAAATGGAATTGTATTTTTAATCTCTCTCTCCTGGGTTTCGTTATTTGTATAGAGAAATGCTACTGTCTTTTGTGTATTGATTTTGTATCCAGCCACCTTGCTGTATTGGTTAATTGTTTCTAAGAGTTTTACGGTGGATTCTTTAGGGTTTTCAGTGTATATCATCATATCGTCTGCAAAGAGAGATAGTTTGAGTTCCTCTTTACCAATTTGGATTCCTTTGATTTTCTTCTCTTATTGGATTGCTATTTCTAGGACTTCTAAGACTATATTGAATAATAGTGGAGAGAGTGGACAGCCTTGCCTAGTTCCTGACCTTAATAGAAATGCTTTTAGTTTTTCACCATTAAGGATAATTTTGGCTGTGGGCTTTTCATAGATTGCTATAACTATCTTGAGGAAGGTTTCTTCTAACCCTATTTTACTGAGGGTCTTCAACATGAAAGGGTGTTGGATTTTGTCAAATGCCTTCTCTGCATCTACTGATATGAACATGTGGTTTTTGTCTTTCTTGTTATTGATGTGATGCATGATGTTGATTGATTTGCATATGTTGAACCAATCTTGCATTCCTGGGATAAAACCCACTTGGTCATGGTGTATGATCTTTTTGATGAAGAGCTGGATTTGGTTTGCTGAGTATCTTTGCATCCATGTTCATTAGTGAGATTGGTCTGTAGTTTTCTTTCTTGGTGGTGTCTTTGTCATCTTTGGGAATGAGTGTGATATTAGCCTCATAAAAGGAGTTGGGGAGGATTCCTGTTTTTTCGATGGTTTGGAAGAGTCTGTGGAAAAGTGGTGCTAAGTCTTCTCGAAATGTTTGATAGAATTCACCTGTAAATCCATCTGGGCCTGGACTCTTATTCTTAGGGAGTTTATTAATTACATCTTCAATTTCCTCTGAAGTGATTGGTCTGTTTAGGCTGTTTAGGTCTTCCTTTTCCAGTCTCGGAAGATGGTATTTTTCTAGGAATCTGTTGATTTCTACAGGTTTCTCCATCCTAACTGAGTATAGATGTTCATAGTATGATCTCATGATGTGTTGTATTTCTTGGGGTTCTGTTGTAATCTCTCCCCTTTCATTTGTGATCCTACTGATTTGGGTGTTTTCCTCTTTGTTTTTGGTGAGTTCTGCCAGTGGTTTTTCTATCTTGTTTATTTTTTCGAAAAAAAACAACTCCTGGTCTCATTGATTTTTTGTATTGTTTTCTTAGTTTCTATGTTGTTTATATCTGCTCTGGTTTTTATTATTTCTTGCCTTCTGGTTGTGGTTGGATTTCTTTCCTGCTGTTGTTCCAATTCCTTGAGATAATCCTTTAAACAGTTGATTTTGTCATTTTCCTCTTTCTTGATATAGACCTGTATTGCTATGAATTTACCCCTAATTACTGCTTTTGCTGTGTCCCATAGATTTTGACAAGTTGTCTCTTCATTATCATTTGTCTCAAGGAATCTTTTTATTTCTTCCTTGAGTTGTTCTTTGATCCAGCTCTTATTGAACAGCATGTTGTTTAATCTCCAGGTACTAGTTTTTCTCTGTTGCTTCTTCTTGCAGTTAATTTTGACCTCTGTTGCATAGTGATCTGATAGGGTGCTTCTAATGATCTTCACACTTGTGGTCTTATCTAGGTTAGATTTGTATCCGAATACATGGTCTATTCTGAAGAAGGTTCCATGTGGGCTCGAGAAGAATGTGTATTCTGTTTTCTGGAGATGGAGGGCCCTATATAAGTCTATTGATCCTAGATCTTCTAATTTTTCATTTAAGGTTATTATTCTTTGCTATTTTTCTTTTTGGTGAATCTATCCAGTGGTGATAGTGGAGTATTAAGGTCTCCTACTATTATCACATTTCCCTTTATGTGTTTCTCCAGGTTAGTGAGCAACTGCCTCACATATTTTGCTGAGTCTACATTAGGTGCATAAATATTGATCAGGGTTAGGATTTCTTGATCTAGTATACCCCTGATTAGTATGTAATGACCCTCTTTGTGTCTGATCACTTTCTTGAGGTTGAATGGAATTTGGTCTGATATAAGAATGGCTGTCCCTGCTCTTTTTTGTTTTCCATTGGTCTGAAAGATTGATTTCCATCATTTTATTCTAAGCCTATACCTGTCCTGTACTTGTAAGTGTGTTTCTTACAGGCAGCAGAAGTCCAGTTTATGTTTTCTAATCCAGTTCTCTGTGTCTTTTAATGGGAGAGTTTAGTCCATTGACATTTAGGGAGATTATTGACAGGGAGGACTGTTGCGCAGTTGTGTTCTGTAGGGTGGTCATTGTTACAATCGGGGGTTTGGATTGTGTAGTTCATCTCTGAGTAGTTCATTTAGAATTTATTTTGCTTGCACAAATAATGTGAGATCGTTTTTGTTTGAGAATTATTTTAGGCTACCATTCCATATGAATGAGAGTTTTGCTAGGTAGTGTACCATAGGCTGAAATTTTTTTCATTCATTCGTTTAAATATTTCATTCCACTGTCTTCTTGCTTGAATTGTATCAAATGGGAGATCTGGTTTGATTCTTATGTCCCTTCCTTTGTACTTGAGGTTCCTTTTATCCCTTATTTCTTTAAGAAGTTCATCTTTCTCTCTTTTTTTTTTTTTTTTTGCCATTTGGATTATTAGATGTCTTGGTGTTGGTTTATTAGGGTCTATTTTATTAGGGACTCTTCACTTCCTGGATTTGCCCAGAGTCTTCTTTCCAAAGGGTGGGAAAGTCTTCTGATATTATTTCCTTAACTACTTGTTCTTCCCCTTTCCCTGTTTCCTCCCCTTCTGCTATACCTATAATTTTTAAATTATTTCTTTTGTCTTTGTTCATTAAGTACTGAACTTTTCCTTCCAGTTCCTTGCCTCTTAATTCCTTGTTGGTGTCCTCATCCTTTTTTGTTTGCAGTCTTCCTTCAAGTACTGCTATATGCTTCTCCAACTCTGTGATTCTGCTCGTTTGGCTTTTTACTGTTTCTGTTAGTTTATTTAATTCCTTTTGTATGGAATCTCTCATATTCTGCATCAGATCTTCTTTAATTTGGCTAATTTGTTCTTGTACTTAGTGGCTAGTGATTCTCTCATTTCCTGTACCAGTGCTTGCATTTCCTTTCTCAAGGCTGCTTTTAAGTCTTCATCTCTTGGATCTGTGTGTTTTGGTGGACTTGGGAACTTAGTAGGAGTTCTCTCTGTATTGCCAGGTGTTAGGGTCCTCCTCAGTCTGCCCATGTTTTTTTTTTTTTTTTTTTTGCATCTGTGAGTGTGGCTTGGAGAGCAGCACCTTCCGATTTTGGCCTGCTTTTGCTCTCTGTAGTGTGGGCAAGGTCCTTTCTCTGGGCTGCTGCTCTGGGTGGGACTGTTGGGTGGGCTGGCTGAGGTTTGGCTTCTAGGGTGCCCTCTA
>PVKC010004818.1:0-14777 GCA_004027635.1 Crocidura indochinensis
AAAAAAAAAAAAAAAGAATAAAAACACTCATGCAAAAGGTCATCGGTTCGGATCTTGGTGCCCCATATGGTCCCCCGTGCCTGCCAGGTGCAATTTCTGAGCATGGAGCCAGGAGTAACCCCTGAGCACAGCCAGGTGTGACCCCCCCCAAAAAAAGAATAAAAACACAATTCTTATTTAGATATTTTTATGAATTTCCATTTGTTTTGAGTTGCAGAGAGATTTATGTAAAAATTAGTGTAGGTTGCTAAATTTATTATTTTTGGATGTGGGTCATTGGGTCACTTTGGTGGGGTGCTCAGTGTTTCCTCCTGGTTCTACATTCAGGGCTCATTCTTGATGATGTTTGGGAGACGATGTGATGTCAGGGGTTCAAAGGAGGGTTAGCTCTCCAGACCTTGGATTCCTAAAATTAAAAAGTATCTGAATTTAGGGCTGGAGCAATAGCACAGCGGTAGGGCATTTGCCTTGCACCTGGCTGACCCAGGACAGACCTGGATGAACTTGAGTCCCATCCCCGGCATCCCATATGGTCCCCCGAGCTAGGAGCAATTTTTGAGAGACAGCCAGGAGTAACCCCTGAGCATCATCAGGTATGACCCCCCAAAACACGAAATAAAATTAAAAAAAAGAAAAAGTTTCTAAATTTAGCTACCTTAGCAGATCATTTTTTGGATGGAATATTGAGGTTCAGAGTGTCAAAAGATTATTCAGGGTTACTCAGCATGCTCAAGATGATGAAAAGCCTTTGCCCACTCCATTTATTTAATTTAGAATATACAGACTTCTGTGCATTATATAGATTATGATTGACTTAAAATATTTATTTTATTATGTCATCTGTTGACTACATATATAAGCCAGAAATATTGTAGATTCTTCCTTAGAAAGTAGTGCCTATAAAATGGAGTTTTCATTTGAAAAATTCTTTAGAATTAGGAATCTGCTATAAAAATTATCAAAAACAAATATGAATGAAACTCTAAGTGGCAGGGGAAGTACATAATGTACATGTAATTTTGGAAAGTGTGGCTCCATTAGCCTGGATTTCAGGTCCATTTATTCATCTTTCTTGCCCCCTCCTTTTTGCCCTGTGAAACTGTCACACTAATAGTTATTTCTCAAACTCAATTATTTTAAAAATAGAAAATGACTTCACACTGAACTGCCAGCAGTTTTCCATTTGAAGAATGAAATAGTCCAACTGCAAATCCAGCTAAGTCTCATCACAGTAATTCATGAAGCAAATATTTTAGATTTAAAAAAATGATTCAAGCTAAGAGCTTAGCTGTTTAGATGACAGGGACACATTTGGGTGATGAATCTGCATTTTATTCTGTAATTCTAGCAAGTCATTTACTCTGTCACAATTTATCTACAAGTGACAGCAGTTCCAAATCAATCTTGCTTTCAATTGTTGGTCATTTAAAACAGTTTCTCAACCTTCTTCCAACCATGGCCCTTGTCCAGTTTCCTCTCTGTGTGTGCCATCCTTCTTCCCCTCCTACTAGTTGGTCCCCTAAGTCTTGTGTCAGGGCACCATTTACATGGTTGGAATATTATGTAAATATCCTTGGAATATCTTGGGACGCTAAATCACTAGTGCGATTTGCATGTAAAATGAATTCATGACTGTCTTCAGTTGGAAAGCATCTAAATCAGGCCCTTCAGAGGTCAAAGAGATAGCACAGCATTTGATCTTCAACATCCTACATAGTCCCATGAGCACTATCAGGAGGGATTCTGAATGCAGAGCTAGGAGTAACTCCTGAACATTATTGAATGTCACTCAAAAAACAAAAACCAACAAAAACTTGAGCACTTCAAAAAGAACTTCTGAAGCAGCTGGTGAAATTGTATGGGAGAAGGCATTTGCCTGGCATCCACGAATGCTGGTTCAAAAATCACAACTGAGCACAGTCAGGAATAGCTTCTGAATACCTCCCAGTGTGCCCCAAACACAACCCCTCTCCCCCTCTTCCCCCTCCCCTGTCCCGCACAAGCCAGGTAATATAAAAAGGGCTTCAAAGGACAAACTTGGTCTCATTTCTGATTTGTTGTTGTTGTTGTTGTTATAGTAGTAAGTGGGTGAGAATAGGATTTGTTTCTAAAGTGTTGCTTTAATTTTTCAAATTTTGATCCTTCATAGATATTATAAATATTACTCAAGGCAAGTGTCTTAAACCCTCTATTATCTATAAAAATGCATGAATTTTTAATTGGTAAAATGTTTAGCATTAAACAGCATTTTAAAATCAATTTAAAAACTTGTCTATGCTGTGATTTACAATACTGTATACAATGCCCCAACACTATACCTGCCACCTGTGTTTTTTTTTTTTGTTTGTTTTGTTTTTTTTTTTTTTTTTTTTTTTTTTTTTTTTTTTTTTTTTTTTTTTTTTAGGTCACACCCGGAAGCGCTCAGGGGTTACTCCTGGCTCCATGCTCAGAAATTGCTCCTGGCAGGCACGGGGACCATATGGGGCACTGGGATTCGAACCGATGACCTTTTGCATGAAAGGCAAACGCCTTACCTCCATGCTATCTCCCGGGCCCCAACCTGCCACCAGTGTTCCTTTCTCAACTTCCCACCTTATGTTCCCTGCTCTGATTTTTAAGATGGAGAGCTTAACATTTTAATATGTAGGAATTTTACATGTTGATATAGCATAGCTTATCAAAATATTTCTATAACTTTTGCTTTCCCATTTTTTTGAGAATGTACAACACAGCTCATTATCCTGTTCATGCATACATTATTCCAGTGACCATCACCAGAGTGCCTGCCTGCCTGCTTCCCTTGCTCCATGACCTAGGAGTCTCTGCCCTCCCATGAAAGCTCTGTTCTGTAGACAAAATCTTCAATTTGGATCTTTCGTTTTTATTATTTGGTCACTGTGAAATTACATACTCTTCATCATCATTTCCTCCTCCCAGTCGAACACTTCTCTCTACCATAAACATTGTCCCCTCCCTCTCCTATTTTACAATCCACTCAAGTGACATGTTCCTGCTAAATCCTCGTTCTCATTCTCTTTCTTCCCATTGTCTTTGGGCCTTCGTTATTCTACCATTATGTTTCTTCATATTCCACATATGAGCAATCATGTGTCTGTCTCCTTTCCTCTGACTAGCTTCACCCAACATACTACCCAGTATCCTTCATGTAGTGACAAACTGCATGACTTTACCTTTTTTTTATGGCCAAGTGACATTCCATTGTGTAGATGTTACCATAGCTTTTTTATCCAGTAATCTATTCTTGAATATTTACTTGAGTTCTTTCCAGATTTGGGCTATTAGGAATAGTGCTGTGAGGAAAATAGCAGTGCAAATGTCTTTTTTCCATTTTGGTTTTGGGCTCGAATTATATTCTTAGAAGTAGAATTGTTGGGTCAATTTCTAGATTTTTTAAAAGAATGTCCATATTGTTTTCCAGAAAGGCTAGGGTAGTCAATATTCCTATCAGACATTCTTCATGAATGAATATTTCTTCATGAATGAACATTTCTTTCAGCATGCACAGCAGAATTGATTGCTCTTGTTCACTTTTATGTGTGCCAGGCGTTATGGTGTAAAATGATAGCTCATTGTGGTTTTGATTTGAATCTCTCTGATGATTAATGATGCAGAACATGTTTTCATGTGCCTTTTGGTCATTTGTATTTCTTCTTTGATAAAGTTTCTGTTCATTTTTTTCTCATCAGTTTTTGATGAGGTAGGATCTCTCTATTTATATAAGTCTTATAATGTCCTATCAGTGCCTTATATCTTTGATATTAACCCGTCAGAGTAGTAGAGGGAAAATTATTTCTTTTATAAAGTTTAGTCTTTTAATTGAAACAGCATTTGAAAGCTTACATTCTTTTGTCAAAATAATGTGATTTTTTAAATTCTATGTCAGGCATTGTGTAGCCCCCTAAGGATTAGACATGAGCATGAAGGTCAACCTTTTTTTTTTTTTTTTTTTTTTTTGGTTTTTGGGTCACACCCGGCAGCGCTCAGGGGTTACTCCTGGCTCCATGCTCAGAAATTGCTCCTGGCAGGCACGGGGGACCATATGGGACACCGGGATTCGAACCAATGACCTTTTGCATGAAAGGCAAACGCCTTACCTCCATGCTATCTCCCAGGCCCCATGAAGGTCAACCTTTATGAAACAAAAATAGTGCTGGAAAGATAGTATGGATGGTATAGCATTTTCCTTGTACATCATCAACTTAGATTCAATTCCCAGTAACTCACATGGGTTCCTGAGCAATGCAGGAGCAACTTATGAGTGCAGAGCCAGGTATAACCTCTGAGTTTTGCCATGTGTGACCCCAAACCTCCCAAAATTAAATAAAATGTACAGTTTTTTTAAATAGGGGCAGGAACATGTAGAGCACTTGTTTTGCACATAGCAGACACAGTTTTATGCTGGGAATTCCGTATGGTTCCCTGAGTTCTTCCATGAGTGATACCTGGTGTAGATTCAGGAGTAAGAACTTCTGGGTGTGGAAAAAAGAAAGAAAGAAATAAAATGAAATAAATAAAGAAAAAGAAAGAAAAAAGAAAGCAACCAACCAAACAAAGTAACAGTGAAAGAAAAGAAAGAGAAAGAGAAAAAAGAAAGAAAGGAAGAAATGAAATGAAACAAGAACAGGTTGTGGCAATAGCTCAAAGAGTTGAAGCACATACAGTAAGCCCCAAGTTCAATCCCCAGCACTACCTGACCACCCACTTACCACCATATGCAGGTCTAGTGGCCCCCAGCATCAATGGAACTGAACAGCATTGCATCACTAGGCCCAAGCACCTAATCCAAGTACTGTTAAGAGTGGGTTCCAAAATCCTGGTGTGGGTGGACATGCTCCTACACCCAAAAAGAAATGATCATTGGTCACTGCTAGTGACTTTCATGGCCCTGCATGAGCCCCTCAGACTCAGAGTGTAGTATCGAACCACCCACCTGGTTAGCCAAGCAACATTAAAATGGATCTGAGCCTCCCAGAACTCTTTGCTTAAAGTTAGACACCATATCTTTCCTACTTAGCCTTGCTGATCTCAGTTTTACCTTCTATAATGTAAGGATAATAGAGCTTATGTTGTGTGGTTTTCTATCATAATTTCATGGTTGAAGGTACCTATGACATAATATGAATTTTAAGACTCTTTTCCATCAAGAAGCAATAGTAGGGGCCAGGAATATGTGTACGTGATAAAGCACATGCTTTGTGTGCCTAAAACCTGGCTATACCTCCTGTCTCACCCCAGCACTGCAGGGAAAATAAAGGAGGTACCATGCCATTTCATGTCTTGAGAAGCTGATTATTTAGAGGGAGATGCTGGGGACAGTACATAAAAACATCCTAAAATTTTTCCTTTCGTGGCCGGAGCAGTGGTGCAAGCGCTGGGGAGTTTGTCTTGCATGCGCTAATTTAGGTTGTACCGTGGGTCAATCTCCTGGCGTCCCATATGGCTCCCCAAGCCAGGAGCGACTTCTTAGCACATATCCAGCAGTAACCCCTGTGTGTGGCCCAAAAAGTCCACATAGTAAGGGCTGGAGTGAGAGTACAGAGATTAATGCACTTGCCTTGTATGTGGATGTAGCTGCCACAATAATTCAAATCCTGGCACCAAATGTGATCTTGAGGACCACCAGGCATGATTCCTCCCAATGCATAGCCAGGTGGGGCCTCTGAGTACTCATAGGTGTGGCCAAAATAATTAAATAATAAGCTAATCAAGTAGCATTTATTTCCCATAGTTAGATTCTCTGAACTGATTTTATTTCTTATTTTGTATTTTGTTTTTGTTTGGGGCCACACCTAGCTCTACTCAGTGCTTATTGCTAGTTCTGTGTTCAGGGATCACTCCTGGAATACTCGGGAGACACCATGTTGTGTCAGAAGCCCATTACCAATCTCTCTGGTTCTTGTATGCAGGATTTTATAGGGGCTTAAAGCGAAAAAAATCCGATTATTTAAACCATGTTTTTTTAAATTTTAATGTGCAGATCAAGCATCTGGGGGTCTTGCTAAAATGTAGATTTTGTGTACATATGACTATGCACACAATATAACCTCTCTATGTCCATGCCTCTGTAAAATATATTAAACTACACAGAGACACAGGCACACACAGAGGAACAAATATTATCAACTGAGGTAGATCACTAGAACCTCTTTCAGACCCTAAAAGATGAAGTGTTTGTGATTATACAAAACAAAGACCGTTGGTCTTTGGAGTTTCCTATAAACCGGATCTTTAAAATTCTAGTGTAAGCAGGGGCCAGAGCGGTGGAGTTAAGCGGTAAGGAGTCTGTCTTGTGCGTGCTAGCCTAGGACGGACCGCGGTTCAATACCCTTGTGTCCCATATAGTCTTCCAAGCCAGGAGCAATTTCTGAGTGTATTGCCAGGAGTAATCCCTGAGCATCACTGGATGTGACCCAATAAAAAAGAAAAAAAAGTTCTAGACTAGAGTAATCAAGTTTCATTCATTAAAAGGATATTAGGATAGAATGGCAGATGCTGGAATACCATCTACTATAAGCTGGGTTGATGAAAACGATGCGTCAGTGTCATAAGAATAGAAAAAGTCCCCATAGGGTTCTCTGGGTGAGAAGTCCTTCCCTATAGGTATCACCTTTGTTTCTTTACCTGAGGTCTGTTTTCCTTCGCCTTCCTCCTCCCCAGCCTTTTGAACTCCAAGCAAGGGAGCACTACCCAGACTCCTGCTGTGTGTGATCCTAGTCAATTTCATTCACAGCAAGTGCTAAAGGATAAAATGCCTCAGTGTCTTGCTAACCCCAGTTGCCAGCAATTATCTCAGAAAAGGTAGAATCTTTCACAGTGCCTATTAAAAGGCCCCTTTGACCACTGATACCTTTCTTTAGAAAAATACACTCGAGGGAAAAGTCTGAGCAGGATAGAAGATTATCCACGCCTCTAAGAATAATAGCACCGAAAGAGGCCTCGAGTCATTTCAATGGTAGGAACATTTATTTTTTGTTACACACTAAATGGCAGGAAATTATTTTCAGAAGCAAGTATTGCAGACGTAGAGGTGATTTGAGGGAAAGAAAGCCACAGACTGATTCACAGCTTTTTTGTTTTAATGGCTGAATTCAACAGACATCACAATGGGTCCCACTAGTCATTTTCAGGCAGGAGCTATGCAAAGAAACCTATGTTTCTCTCACAGGACCTAGAACAGACACAGTGGGCATAGTGTTTGCCTAGCAAGCGGTCAACATAGGTTTGATCTTCGAACCACATATGCTTCCCAAATTTGCCAGGTGTGATCCTTGAACACAGCTGGTCGTGGCCCAAAAGCCAGAAATAAAAAACAATCAGAACAAACAGCAAACAAGCAAAACCAAATAAAACAAAACAAAAAGAAGAGACCACCTGGTTTATTTCTAGGCTTTGTTCTGGGCAGCATGAACTGCCCAGGATATGAAAGTGGCAGGATTTGAGAGCAGAGCCAGGACTTAGAATAAGTAGGAAAATTCCTCATGCCTGTCTTATACTTGTGAATATAAGAAGAGGATCAGAGAAGTAGGTAAGCTAGTATAGTGGGTTAGGTGCTTGCCTTGCAGGTTGCTAACCCAGGTTCAATTCCCACCACCCCGTAGCTCTGCAAGATTGTTCCCTGAAACCAGGAACAAGCCTGGAGCACTGCCCAGTTTGGCCCCAAAACAAAAAAAAAACAAAAAGAATGAGATTAGAGGATGGGAAATAACTCAAAGGCAGGAGAGCACATGCTTTGCATACTTGAGGTTCCAAATGTATTCCCTTTGCCACATACCTTCTGCCTCTTCAGCATGACTAGGCGTAGCTTTAGTGACACTCCCCCCCCCCCCCCCACCAGCAGCACTGCAGGGTTGAACTTGCATTATCAGTCAGATAGGCTAAGCATCTCTAGCATTGGCCCTGGAGTCTCTTGAACATTGCTTTATTGAATAGATGAGTGGAATACTTTAGTAAAAGAAAATTATAAGTAAAACCCCTATGATTAAAGTAAGTGTGTGAGTGTGTGTGTGTGTGTGTGTGTGTGTGTGTGTTAATAACAGCTCTCAAATTGATTCCACAACCACCCATTATAATTTAGCTGAGAGGCAGATATAGAGGAGAAAGTTTGCTGTGAAGTCTGAGGAAAAACCAGTTAAGCTTTGTCAGATTCCATTGTCACGGGCTGAGTGACAGCACAACTCAGGGCTTTTGCCTTGCACTTGGCTGACCTGGGACGGACCCAGGTTGGGTTCCCAGCATCCCATATGGTCCCCTGAGCCCACCAGGAGCAATTTCTGAGGGCAGAGCAGTGCTGGGTGTGGCCCACAAACAAAATTTCACTGTCAGTAAAACTAAACTCCACTGAAGGAGGATGTTGAGCTAACCACACCCTCAAAGCTAGGGTATTGATTCTCAAAATTCTATCCACATCAGAAGTATTCAGTGATTTTTTTTTAGGGTTGTGTTTTGTTTGTTTGTGTTACAGAGTTACACTGGACAGTGTCTAGTGCTTTACTTTGGCTCTGTGCTCAGGGTCTATTCCTGGCCTTTCTGAGGAATTGAACCCAGGTCTGCTGTGTGCAAGGCAAGAGTTTGGGGCCCGGGAGATAGCATGGAGGTAAGGCGTTTGCCTTCCATGCAAAAGGTCATCGGTTCGAATCCCGGTGCCCCATATGGTCCCCCGTGCCTGCCAGGAGCAATTTCTGAGCATGGAGCCAGGAGTAACCCCTGAGCACTGCCAGGTGAGACCCCCCCCCCAAAAAAAACAAACAAACAAACAAAAAAAAAGAGTTTGACCAGCTATGCACTCTCTCCAGCCCAAGGGTTCCTTTAAGAGTGTTGAATTCCAGGGGCCCGGGAGATAGCATGGAGGTAAGGCGTTTGCCTTTCATGCAAAAGGTCATTGGTTTGAATCCCAGTGCCCCATATGGTCCCCCGTGCCTGCCAGGAGCAATTTCTGAGCATGGAGCCAGGAGTAACCCCTGAGCACTGCCGGGTGTGACCCAAAAACCAAAAAAAAAAAAAAAAGAGTGTTGAATTCCTCAAATTCTGAGTTTTCTTGTAACCAACCTGCATGAAAACAGGTATTCTGGGAGATTGCTACCCAGGTCCTTTACATGGCTCACAGTGGCATACTCTCGCCCCATTCTTTCTTTTCAAACTTCCTTTACTCAAGTCAGAGTCTCAGCTCACCACTCCTTTTCTGTTGGTGTGGAAGTAGGGGCACACCCAGTGGTATTCCCAGTTTGCTCCTGGTTCTGTGCTCTGGGGACCACATATGATTCTGGGGATTGAATTCTGGTGGTTTGGGAGTAAGACTAGTACCTTATCCACTAATTATATTTCTGGCTTTCAGCTCTGCCCTCCTTATTATTTTATTTGCTTTGAGGCCTATTTTATGTTGCTTAGGAGCTATTCCTGCCTCTATTCTCAGGAGAGGCCTCAGAGATTTAAAGCTGGATAACAGTGATGCAAGGCAAATGCCTTTATCTCTGTATTTTATCTCCTTTTTTTTTTTTTTTTAGTAATTATTTGAACATTTGTTGGGGTGTTTGGGCCACATCTGAGTGCTCAAAGCTAGCTTACTCCTGACTTTGTGTTCCAGGTCTCTCCTCATATGTAATGCTGAAGATGGAACTGGAGTCAAAGCCATGCAAAGGCCTTAACCCCGGAACTATCTCTCCGGGCTCCTTTCAAGTAATTTTAAAAGTCCACACTTTGAAAAATAAAAATAAAGGGTGAGGGCTGGAGATGGAAACTGTTGTGTAATTCAAAGAACTATATCATCTTGTACATGATTATATAAAAATATATTTTCCAGCTCAATGAATTATGGGCTGATGACAGGATAATTAGGAATCTATGTAGTCAAAACTTAAGCAAACAAAGCTATCTGAAGTTGAGGGGAGATTAGTGAAGACATGCTCAGAGCAATCAGGTTAGATACATTCTTTTGTTCCTAGCAAGGAAATAAAACCTCCCACATCTTTTTCTTTGAGGGATTTCCAGACTCTTTCAAATTTCAGTTTGCAAGCTAAGTCATCATTACCACCCATTTCACAAAACGGAAACTGAACAATGTAAACACGTGAACTAAATAAAAAAAAATCAACAAAGAAAGCCCAGTACTCCAGTGGTAGGAACCACCATGGAGAGCTCACTCATTTATTTTTTGGGGTAGTGTCTCCACTTAGACCCCCCAGATTCAGACAAAGCACACGCCCCTCTCCCATCTAGGTTCTCCCGGTGGATGCACACATAGGTTTCCCAAACACCCTCTGAGTGGATATACAAAAGACAAAAAGCAATGAACCAACTCACACACATTAACTACCAAGCACCTCTTCTTTCTATCACTTTGCAGAGACTTTTCTTGTTGTTTTGTTCTGTTTTTAAAACTAAACAGGCCAGACTACCTCAAATGACTCCAAGAGAAAACAAAAAGTAGTTTCTCATTGACCTCAGTCTATAATTACTCTGAAATGAGACAGGGAAAAGAGTTTGCAGGAAAGTCTCAGCTCTTAGCCTTGCTTCCCAGAGGAAAATGAAGGACTGTGGGAAATGCTGTAAGTGAGGCTGCTCTGGTGTAAGTGGCACAAAGTAGAGAGTTTTATACATCCCTCTTCCCGGGCTCGTGAGAAATAAGCAGTTTCCTGTTACTTCTTTCCCAGAAACTGAGCAGCCACAGGCTGAGCCATCAGCAAGGGCGTCTCTAATTCTACCTTTGTGACTTGGGGTTTAAGGTCTATGAACATCATGCCCGCAGCATCTTCAGTCATTTCTCCACTTGTATTGTATATTGGTTTTATGGCCTTGGAGAATGACCTTGCCAGAAAGGTATTTACATCCAACATACTGTCTTTAAAGAATTATTTATTTTGGCATTTTTGGGCCATACCTGGTAGTACTCGGGGCTCACTCCTGGCTCTATGCTCAGGGATCACTCCTAGAGGAGCTCAGGGGATCATATGGGGATTGAATCTGGGACTAAGTGCCAGGCAAGTGCCCTACTTGATGTGTTATCATTCTGGCCCCCAACATTCATCCTTAAAAAAACTTTTTTTCCCTGAGACATAGAGATGCACAGGGGGTAGGGTTCTTGCCTTGCATGTGACCTACCTGGGTTTCATCCCGAATAACTCATACTATCCCTTAAACTCTTTCAGGAGTGATCCCTGAGCACAGAACCAGAAGTATGCCCTGAGCACCACCAGGTGTGGTCCAAATCCTTCACCTCCAAGAAAAAGTGCACAAAAAATTTTCCCCATTTGTATTGAGGTTACTCTGACTTATAATATATACTGTTAATGATAGCTTCACACACATTATTCATGCCTGTAGTGGTCCAATACCATACACAGCACATAATACCTTCTTCCTTTTGCCAATGTCTCAGACTCCATCCTCCTCTGTATCACACATATGAGAGGTTATTCTGCATCTGATCCTTTCCTCTGACTTTACCAAGTATGATATTCCTTAGTATCATACATGTAGCAGTGCATGATTTGGTCTTTTCTTATATCTGCATAGTATTCCATTGTGTGTACATAGCATAACTATTTATCTGTGGTGGGTCATTTGGAGTATTTCCATATCCTGGCCATGTACTAAATATTACAGTGACCATATGACCTATTCTCATTGCAGAATATATATATTCTTTCAAACTTTTTTCTTTTAAAAAAGGAAAAATATCTGTCTGGAGTAAGATGGCAAAATGTGATATCTCCAGACTTTCTTTTTTCTTTAGTTAAGCACAATGGTTATAAGGTTGATCATAATACAGTTGTGCGTTTTATTTTTTCACAAATACAAAGATGTTCATGACTGGGTTTCAGTCATACAAAGCATAATACCCTTCATACGTGCACATTTTTTGCCACCAATGTCCCCAGTTTCCCTCCTTCCCTTCCTCTGCTGCCCCTCTCTCTCCTTCCCTTTTTAAACATTGATTTGCAATATTGTTATTGAAGAAGTATCATGCTTATCACTTTATGTCCTTTTAGTACCCAAGTCTTGTTCAGAGTGTTCATTTCCAACTCTCATTGTCATAATGGTCCCTTCTCTGCTTTAATGAACTCCTCCACTTATTTGTGGCAAGCTTCCTACCATGAACTGATCTTCCTGGACCTTTTCTCTATTGTCTCTCAATGTTTCCATACTATTATTTTTTATATATTCCACAAATGAGTGGAATATATAAACCTATCCATCTCCCTGTGACTCATTTCATTCAGCACTTCATATACATCCATGTATAAGCAAATTTTATGACTTCATTTTTTTCTAATATCCACACAATATTCCATTATATAGATGTACCACAGTTTCTTTAGCCACTCCTCTGTTCTTGGGCACTTGGGTTGTTTCCAGATTCTGGCTATGGTAAATAGTATTTTGATTAACATAGAAGTGCAGAGGGCTTTTCTACGTTGTGTTTTTGTGTTCCTAGGGTATATTCCTAGGAGTGGTCTTGCTGGGTTATATGGAAGTTTAATTTCTAGTTTTTTGAGGAATATTCATATTGTTTTCCAAAAAGTGCAGCTTTTTTTGAAGGGGGAGGGCACAACTGGCACCCTTTCATTTAAGTCAAACTGTCCCTAAACATCATTTCCAGATTTGTTTAGGAATTTTTCAGCCATTTTTGTGTGGTGATGGAAGTGGTATTTTCCACATAGTAGTAAAAACTTTGTAGAGAAATATTTGTCCACCACTGTGAATCAGCTGTGATAGTGACAGAATATCTTGGTTTAAAAGGCTTTGAAGCTGAGACATACATCTGGGGTCATTTCTGCAAAGGAAGAATATGCATTATTCCAAAAGCTAGCATATTTTGTTTGTGTTTGCTTTAAGTAGAGAGTTCCCAGAACTCAGGATGGGATCACCTCCACTCCCCCAGTTAAATAAAAAGACAGTGACTGCCCGCCCACCTTTCCTAGTCTAAATGTAGGTAAGAGATCCTTTAATTTGCTGACATTCTCCTTCTGCCATCTATTCTTGACACAAACTGAGTAGGTGAAATTTAGAGGGAGGAGCATTGTTATGAGGCTGCTTCCCTGACAAATCTCCCATCATGGTAATTCCACTGATCTGTTATCCAAGGAATCATAAGAATTTGGTACTCTATCTCATACCTCTACCATATCACTGTCCTACCCTTCAGCTCTGTGTCTATTACTCACCTTCTCTCTATAATCTCTCATCTGGTGTATTAGATAGAAGAAGAATGAACAATAATAATAAAAATCTGCATGAGATAATCTTAAAAAGTCAGACCATTTCTATTTACAGTTTCAAAAGCTGCTGTCAAAGGACATTTAGGGCATTTTTATTCAAACTTTGAAATTCAGATGTTAACACAGAGTTCATTTACTATGATTCTACCTTCAGCAAGCAGATCTCACAATGAAAAGGCTGGTAACCCAGTTCTTTTTTGTTTGTTTGTTTGTTTTTGCTGAACCCAGTGATTCTTAATGGTTACTCCTGGCTTTGGACACTGGGATAGATCCCAGGTTTGTCCTGGGTCAGCTGCCTGCAAGGCAAATGTCCTACCACTGTGCTATCATTCCGGCCCACTATAATCCAGTTCTTAAAGGCTGGCTTTGGCTTTCTCTTCTGACTTAGTTTCTTTTGTTGTTCAGACTAAGACCATATTTTTGGAAGGCAGTTATGCTCACCACTATACCACCAATGCAAGACCATATTTTTGTTTGTTTACTTGTTTGGTTTGGTTTTGGGGGCCTGGTGATGTGCAGGGGTTACTCCTGGCTATGCACTCAAGGGTTACTTCTAGCTATGTGCTCAGAAATTGCTCCTGGTTTGGGGGATGACAATGGACGCCAAGAGATCGAACCGTAGTCTGTCCTAGGTTAGCGTGTGCAAGGCAAATGCCCTACCGCTTACACCACTGCTCTGGCCCCTAAACCATCTTTTATGTTTGTTTTCTGTTTTGTTTTGTTTTGTTTTTGAGCCACACCCGGTGACGCTCAAAGGTTACTCCTGGCTCTGCACTCAGAATCACTCCTGGCAGGCTCAGGGGACCATATAGGATGTCAGCGATTGAACTTGGGTTGGCCTCTTGCAAGGCCCTACCACTATGCTATCGCTCTGGCCCAAGACTGAGATCATCTTGTTCCAACTGCACACATTTTCTTAAAATAAACAACTCTCGGAGTTTACTCAGGGTGAGCCATTTTCTTGGAATACTGCTTTTTTTTTTTTTTTTCATTTTTAAAACTAGAATAAAATTCTGAACCTAGTTTCTGTCGAGCCAGGCCAAACTCTCCTAAGACATTCACTTGAGTACAAGCAGAATGACCCTAATTCAATGGGGGGGGGGGGAATGTAAGTGATGTCAGGTCACTTAGTTCCAAGAGTTCTCACATGTGGAATATGACTAACAACTATCTTGAAATCAAAGAAAGTTTAAAAGGTTCTGTCTGTCCCACATATATCATTAGTATATGTTTACCTTGATTTAAATGTTAAGGTATAGGTAGGTGATAGTATCTGTCTGATTTGGGACCACTCCCTCTTTTGACTAAAGATAATTAGGTCATAGGATTAGAGTGATTGTACAGAATTAAAACACTTACCTTGTATGCAGTTGAGCTTGGTTCAATCTCCAGAACCATTTTTGATAGTCCATACACTGATAGGATTGAGCAATCTAAGAGTCAGGAGCAGCCCCTGAGTATCACTGGTTTCTGTCCAAAACCCTTATTTTCCCCCACAAAAGTATCATTGGTATCAGTTCATTTGTTGAGTTTGTTGGAACA
>PVKC010004818.1:21730-34929 GCA_004027635.1 Crocidura indochinensis
ACCCCCCCCCCCCGAAGCAAATATCTTAAGCAAATAAAAACACTAAAAATATTTAGTCACTGTAACTGATCTTTATAAATAACTGAACTTACTACTACTAACCTCATACACAAATGTGTAAAGTTAACTTGATTTCTTATAAGCACAAGAACACAATATTGCTTTTGATGAGGAATTCAAAAATAGAAGATCATTTGCTCTTTGTTGTAACAGCATAACTTTATCAAAAATCAGTCCAACATTCTGTGATGCTGTTAGACAGGATCATGATATATGGTTTTGTTGTTTTTCATGGTGTTTTTTTTATTTTGGGGAGACCTAGGGATTATATTTAGAGGTGCTCAGGGTTTACTCCTAGCGATGCACAGAGGAATTACTCCTAACAATGCACCCCATATGGAGTGCCAGGGATTGAAACTGGCTTAGCCACATGCAAGGCAAGCACCACTGTACCATAGTTTTGATTCCTGTTTGTTTTTGTTTTGTGCTCAAGGAGACCCAGGCCACGCCCAGCAATACCAGATCAGCATCACTATCTAGTAGAACTAATTTGGTGTTTGAATCAGTGATGCTGTCCTCTTTAGGAGTTCTAAGGCTCCTAGGGTTGGGACATGTTTTGCCAGGAATCGAACGAGGAACCTAACATGTGCAAAACATGCTCTCCCCCCCCCCCACCCCGGTATCTTCCCGACTCCTTTATGAAAATGCTTAATTCAGTTTATTTATTTATTTATTTTGGTAGTAAAACTGGACCTGGAATTGGATGCAGGTGCTTGAGGATCATTAGGGCCATGCTTGGTGGTGTGGGAGGATATGCTCAGGTCCTGCATGAACCACTCATGTGCACTACCACTTGAGTTATCTTTTGGCCTCTATGCCAAATATTTTATGTTAAACATAAAAATGTCAGTTAGGGATGTAGTTCAGAGGTATAGAACATGCCCTGCAACTGCCAACCCAAATAAAGAAAAAAAAGAAAAAGATCTGTTTTATCTATTTTGTTTTAGGTGGTCCAAAGATATCTGGCTAGATTTGGAGAGACTGAACAGGTTTAAGGTGCTTGCCTTGCACATGGTCAGCCCTGGTTCCATCCTTGGTATGCTGATAGTCTCTCTAGCTCTACAGGAGTGATCCCTGAGCATAGGGCCAGGTGCAGCCCTCAAGCCCAGTAATAAATAAATGAATCAGATCAGATGTCATCTCATAGGCCACCATTTAAATTAAATCACGATATCAGTGATCTTGAGGTTATTTGCATTCAGCTTTATATTTTGTATAATCATGTATCTTATTTTGAAAATTTGGGAAAAATTTCCTCACACAGTCTTTAAACTTTAAAATGTTCATAGTGGGGCCGGAGCAATAGTGCAGTGGTAGGGCATTTGCCTTGCATGAGGCTGACTCAAGATGGACCTTGGTTTGATCCCCAGATTCCCATTTGGTCCTCCAAGTCGGGAGCAATTTCTGAGCGCATAGCCAGGTGTAACCCCTGAGTGTCATCAAAAGTGGCCCAAAAGCAAACAAACAAAAATGTTCATACTCTGTACGCAGGGAGTCTTTTAAAAATTCTTCCTTTATACTTATTACCAATTTGAGGAATAATTTTCATAAACACAAAAGAAATTAACCCTAATAAAAATCACAAAAAATCCATTATTTTGTACCAATATTTTTCAGCAGAGTATTAATCTTCCTAAGTACTTATATTAATCTAGTAATATGGTTTTAGGTTTTTTTTTTTTTTTTTTTGGTTTTTTTGGGCCACACCCAGTGACGCTCAGGGGTTACTCCTGGCTATGTGCTCAGAAGTCGCTCCTGGCTTGGGGGACCATATGGGAACCTGGGGATCGAACCGTGTTCTGTCCTAGGCTAGCGCATGGAAAGGCAGGCACCTTACCTTCAGCGCCACCGCCCGGCTCCCTGTTTCAGGTTTTTAACTAAACTGTCTTTCTGTATATGTCCAAGAATATCTATTAGGTATTTTAAATGTTTCCTAGGAGCTATTTACAGTGATTATAACTTTTTTTTGGGGGGTGGTCTGTCCTAGGCTACCGCCAGCAAGGCAGACTCCTTACCACTTGCACCACCACTCTGCCCCGATTATAACATTTAAAAAAAATTTTAGGGGGCCAGAGTGGTGGCACAGAGGTAGGGCATTTGTCTTGCACATGGCTGACCTAGGATGGACCTCCCATATGGTCCCCCAAGTCAGGATCGATTTCTGAGCACATAGCCAGGAGTAACCCCTGAGCATCACCCGGTGTAGCCCCCAAACCAAAAAAAAAGAAAAGAATATTTTTTTAGATACTTTAGATGAAAGACAGACTAAAGTGAAAGTCAGTATTTAATTGCTACTTCATTTGGGCATTTTATTCTGGTTTCAAAGTTTCAAGAGGAAATAATTTTCCTTAGAGGAAATTAGAGGAGAGTAAGAGTCTTTTTTTCTTAATGCCTTTTTAGAAAAATTGAATCCTTGTGAAATAAACAGTTATAAAGTTATGAATGGTTGGATTTCAGTCATACAATGTACAGCATTCATCTTTTCACCAGTTACATTTCCTGCTACCAATGTCCTCAGCTCCCCCAAGCCTGACACTATGGCAGATATTTAAAAAAAAACCCTCACTTTCTCTCTCTCTCTCTCTCTCTCTC
The DNA here is from genome assembly GCA_004027635.1 of Crocidura indochinensis. Taxonomy (NCBI): domain Eukaryota; kingdom Metazoa; phylum Chordata; class Mammalia; order Eulipotyphla; family Soricidae; genus Crocidura; species Crocidura indochinensis. The sequence goes on from PVKC010004818.1 coordinate 24,383, forward strand.
TCTCTCTCTATTTCTCTCTCTCTCTATCTCATACACACACATACACCACTCAAACACAGACACACACACAGTCCCCCCATTTTCATTTTAGGCACTGTGGTCTGCAATACTCTTACTAAAAGAATATACTTTACCTCCTTTCAGCACCCAGTTCTTGTCCAGAGTGATAATTTCCAAAAACCATTGTCATAATGGCTCTTTTCGATTCAAGGTTTTCCAGTATCTGAATAGCAACACGGAAAACTTGCCATCAGTCAACAGGAGGAATAGACCAAGGAGAAAGAGTAAACATTATATGGCTATTTTTATTTAAAATACAGCATATTCAAATTCGTGTTTAAAGAGTTGAAGAAATAACTGAGAAGTTAAGGCACTTTTCTTGCACAAGGCCACCCCAGTTCAATCCTTGCTACTCTATATAGTTCCCTGAGCATTGCCAAGAGGGATCCCTGAGTGCACAGCTAGGAATAAACCCTGAGCATCTCTAGGCATGGCCCCAAAACAAACAACAAATAAATGATTAAAATATGAAACAAGAGTCTAGTTTCAGTCTGGGACAGTCAGACATATGTAACTAAAGTAGAATCTGTACACTTAAGGCAAACCTTTGTTTACCAACAAGCCAACATGATCAAAGTTCTCTGTTCAAATCAGCGATTCTGCTCTTATTTATACCATATCATGACATTACTTTAGGTAGTGCATACCATTGTTTAAAGGAGTTATTGACAAATTAAAGAGCATTAAGATGCAGGGTATTGGAAAGTCCAAGAATCGTCTTACAAGAAAAACTTCAGAAGGAAGTGGGAAAGCAGTATTTTCAAAAAGTTCTTGTGTAGTTTTCCCCAGTAAAAAAAAAAGGCAGCTGTTCAATGAGAGAGGGATTTTAAATCTTTTAAAATGTATCTTATAATTATTGAGGTGACATGGTTAATGATACTGGTCATGTTTATCTTTTAGGCATCAATGTCATTATATCACACCTACCACTAAAGTATCAATATAGTACTCATCATTGTCAATTCTTTGTTGAGAAAATGAAAAATGCTGCATAATTTTGACTCAATGGAGACAGCACTCTGTCACATCATTAATTTGGATTCAAATTCCAAGTTCTCATATATAACTAAAATGCAGATTTCAGTTTAATATATGGAAGAATAACTGAACTTGTCCAAAAGTAAAATGGGCTTTTATTTCTGGAAACAATTTGAGAGTTGGACAAACATCATCTATGGAATGGGAATCTTACCCAAGACATGAGGTAATACTTTCTGCCTTCTAGAGGAACTCATTGAAGTCCCCGAGAATATTCTGAAAGCATGTATGTCTTCTCTGCCAGTATTGTGGCTAGTATAAATGCATTTAGTGTTGCATTAACATGATTTCCAAACAACCAAATGGCAACCCAAGTGTATTCATTTGTCCAGTAATACAAGACATTGATTTATTTTAGTGTAGGAATTTTCCACATGTTGTCTACTGCAGAATTCATCAGAGATCACAGTGGCCGCACTTACCCCATATTCAAAGCTTCTGAATAACTGCTGAAATGTGGAAAGATTTGATGACTAAATGACTTAGCTACTGTTGCCTATAATTCAGAAAATTGGGAAGTGAGAGAGGAAGACTTGAGGAAAGAGTGTGTCTATCTCTCTGATGGACCGCCTGAAAAAATGCCCTCTGCTCACCTATGTCATTGCAGCTCTGTTTACAATAGCCAGAATTTGGAAACAACCCAGATGCCCAACAACTTGTGAGTGGCTAAAGAAACTGTACTCAATATGGAATACTATGCAGCTGTCAGGAAAAATGAAGTCATGAAATTTTCCTATACAAGGATGGACATGGAAACTATTAGACAGAGTCAGAGGGAACAAGAGAGACACAGAATAGTCTCACTCGTCTCTGGGATTTAAGGAAAATAAAAGATAGTATGGTAATAATACACAGAGACAATAGAGATGAAGTTTGAAAGAACTGGTCCATAATATAAAGCTTAGCACAAAAGTTGGTGGGTGCAGTTAGAGAAATATCTACACCCACAACTTTCATGATATGGTAGTGAGAGAAATAGAATGTCTGTCTCAAAGACAGGAGGGAATGAGGGAGAAAGATGGGAGGCATTGGTGGTGGGAAGGTTGCACTGGAGAAAGGGTATACTTTTTATGACACACCCAACTACAAACATGTTTGTAACTATTGTGCTTTAAAGATATTAATAAACAAAAAATTTAGGAAAAAAAGATACATGTTCAAGTGAGAATGGGTTTGAAAATTGTGAATGGCTAATGGAAGGTTATATAATTCTTCCAAGTATTTTCTGTTTATTTTTCCCTGGAGTTTTCTGCATATGTAAAATTTTTTTATTTCCAAATGTTGACATTAGCACATCAGCCTTGCACTGCTGATGGTATAAGATTTTCATCTCTTTAACTTTTTATGGTCTATTCATAATCTTAGGCTTTTTTCTTTCACTTTTTTTTGGTATTTTGGACCACACCAAGAGGAACTTGGGTTACTCCTGGATCTGTACTCAGAAATTACTTTTGGAAGGCTCAGGGAACCATATGGGATGCCTGGAATTGAACTGAGTCAGCTGTGTGCAAGGCAAATGTCCTACGTACTGTGCTATAGCTCCAACACCTATTGTAACTTCTTTTGAGGGGTTCAACCTTTTCTGGGGCAGTGAGGCTTAGATTTCTGTATCTGGGTGGTTCCTCAGTTTCTTCTCTCCAAAGAGCACAGAGTGCTCAGGCTAGGCATAATAAAATGATAAATAATAATTGTTATTATTTTTAAAAATTACATTGCCCAGGACACTCTATCTTTCTGCAATACCACCACCTCAGGAGAGTAGCAGCTTGGTATATTTAAAGTTTTTGAATTAAAAATATTTAGTTAGTACATATTTATTATGTTTTAGGGGTATGATGACACGACACCACAACTATCACTGATTTTCTTTTCTATTTCTAAGGGTTATTCCCTGTGATATTTGGCCTGGTAGTGCAATTCACATTCAGCAGTGCTGGAGGTGAGGGGTGTAATGTGATGGAATGTGATGCTGGAGGTCATTCTAGGCCTCTAACTTTGGGCTTGGCACAAGTCAAGAATTTGCTCTTCTGTATGTCTTTCTGGCTCCTCCCTCACTATTATATTAGTTTTTTTAAGTTGTTTGAGAAGCCATACTTAGACTTTTTTGAGGAAAATACTGAGGCCAGAGATATAGTACAAAATTTAATGTGCTTGCTTTATATGCAGTTGACTCTTGTTCAAATCTCAGGCATCACATGTGGTTCCCTAAGCACTGTGGGGTGTGGGAACAGGAAGAAGATAGAGGATGAGAAGGAGGAGGAATAGGAAGAGAATGAAGGGTGGAAGGAGAGGAGGAAACCACACCTGGCTGTAATCAGGGGGTTATTCCTGGCTCTGAATTCAGGGATCATCCTTGGAGGGGCTCAGGGAACAGTATGGGATGCAAGGGATTGAACCTTGCTCAGCTGCATGCAAGGCAAACATTCTAACTGCTGTACTATCTCTCTCCTTTCAATGACATTGAAATTAGACAGAGCCAGAAGACTTAATCTACAGAAAACAGTAAATTCTACAAACATAACATTCTCCTCTGAGAGTCAGTTGTTAATCATTTACCAGTAAACCAGTGCTGTAAACTTACAGCCAAAATATTCGATGATAAATTCTAAAGCAGCATTACTTAAGTTCATAGATTTAATAACTATTTCTTTTTGAATTATATTGTGCTGGGAGGATTTAACAAGAATGAAGTTCATGTTATTTCATGAATAAAGTGTACTTTTGGATTAAAGCAGACCATAAATACATCTTACACATTGTTTGCTCTAGGAAATAGTAAACATTTGCTCCAGCTCATATATGTATATTGAAATTAAAATGTGATCGTCAAATAAATGTATGTATTAATTCATCATCATCATTCTGTGACTGCTTAGAAAATGCAGGCATTGTCCTTAGTTTTTCAGATAAATGGTCTAATTTAACTCTGCTAAAAATAATTATTTTGGGCCGTAGTGATTGCACAGTGGTAGGGCATTTGCCTTGTATGTAGCTGACCCGGGACGAATCCAGGTTCAATTCCTGACATCCCATATGGTCCCCCAAATCTGTCAGAAGCAATTTCTGAGAGCAGAGCCAAGAATAATCTCTGAGTGCCACCGGGTATGGCCCAAAATCAACAACAAAATGGTTATTTTGGATTACACCTATTTATGGGTTACTCTCAGTGTGTTCTTGGGGGTCATTACTAATGAATGATGCTTGGGGTTCAGGCAGTATGGGGATCACTACAGGGCTCCTACACACAGAGCATACACTGTCGCCTTTTGGGTTGTCTTTCCAGCCATCTCATTTAATTCTTATAAAAATCAGTGTCATAGGGCTGGAGAGAGAGCATGGAGGCAGGTGATAGCATGCTGAAGGATGGTGGTTTGAATCCTGGCATCCCATATGGTCCCCCGAGCTTGCCAGGAGCGATTTCTGAGTGTAGAGCCAGGAGCATACCCTGAATGCTGCTGGGTGTGACCCAAAAACCAAAAAAAAATATTGGTGTCATATAGTATGCAAAAATTTTAAATAGCACCACCCTATTAGAAGAGTGACTAATATCCACATGGTTCTTGCTGTGATATGCCTGCAGTCATGCTTTTGATAAATTATATTTTTATTATTTTTGCTCTAGATATAGCTCTAGAAAAAATCCAAATACAATTTTGTTTTATTTTATTTTTGCATTTGGAGTCACACCCAGTGTGCTCAGAGATTACTCCTGACTTGTTTTAAGGGGGTCATTCCTGGCTATATTTGGGGAGCCATATGTGGTTCTGGGGATCAAACCCACGTTGAGCCATATAGCAGGTTAAGTGTCTTAAGTGCCTTACCTGCTGTACTATTTTTCCTGCCCAGCCAGTAGAGATTATTTTTTTTGAATAAAATTTTTTTTAATTTTTTTTGTGACTGAAGTTCATTACACGGACTTATTTATGGTACATAGTGACAATGAATGAAGGGCATTCCCACCACCAATGTTGTCCTCCCTCCACTCCTGTTTCCAGCATGTCTCCTATGTCTCCCTCCTTTACCTCCCCCACCCCCCCCAGAATACTAGTGTAACTGGTCTCTACTTTACAGCTTGTTGTAGGTTGGGTATCTATTCTGTTTGGCGTTCCAGTCTGGTCATTTTTTATTTACACTACATGTTCATATGTCCTGGTATCATCCTTTCCCCCCTCAATTTTTGCTATTCTGTTTGAGATAAACAGGTTAAGGAAAAGAGAAGAAAAAATTTGGTATCAACTACTAAAAAAAAATGAAATTAAAAAAATCACCGAATAATATCCACAAGAGTGAAAAAAGTGGAAGAAAAAAGAGAAGAAAAATAATATCAAAAACAGACAAAAAAATAACAAAACAAAACCAGAAAAAGGAATGCTGGAGTGGCAGGGTTTGGTGTTACCCCACTTTTTTTTTTTGTTTTGTTTTGTTTTTTTGTATAGGCACAGTAAGTATTGGGGAAGTAAGGAAATTTCCATGGCCTAAGGGATTCAGGGTTTCTCCACTCTTGAAGTATATTGTCATGGGAACAACCACTGGCTCCAAACTTTTTCATTGCCATATCCCAGGGGTTTTGTTTGTTTGTTTGTTTGTTTTTTGTTGTGGTGGTTGTGGAGGAGAAAATCAGGTCACTGTAGAAAGCAATCTTGGTATTTGTGCAGGTCCTAGGACAAGGCCTAGGGTAGATAAGGTTCTAGAGGTTGTTCCAACATTGTTGATGTTATCAGTTTTCTGTATCATGTGCTTAAATAAATTTTTATTGTGACCAAAGTGCATTGCAAATCTTTCACAGAATTATTTATGGTGAGATTTTAATTTAAAATAAAATGTTGTTTTTTGTGTGTTAATATAGAAAAATATGTTGTTTGACTTTTACCAATTAAAAATAATAATTGAAAGGCTCAAAAATATAGTACAGGAAATGGTACTTGTCTTACACACAGCCAATCATGGCATTACATATGGTTTTCTGAAACTACTAGGAGTAATTCCTGAGCAAAGAATCAGCAATAACCCCTAAGCATTGCTGGGTGTGCCTCAAGGAAAAAAAAATAGATATCTTATCCTAAGAAAAAGTAAAGTGGTCTTACCCACTTGTTTGCACATAGCTGACCTGGAATCAATCTTTATATAGTTCCCTGTAAACCACTGAGAGTGATTCTGAAACTCAAAGACAGAAAGTGAACCCTGAGCACAGCCTGTGTGGTCCCCAAATCAAAAATCAATCAATAAATCAAGAGCCTGATCTTTTTTTGTTAGTATATAATGTTGATTTATAATTGTGCACACATGAAATAATGCAATTATTATTTCAACTAAAATATTTTAAAATTTTGTCACATAGATATTGTTATCTGCATTTTCAGATAAAGATCAGAACCCAGAAAGATAGTATATGTGTAAAAAATAAAAGTCAATGTTTCACTATTAGAAGAAATAGGACTAGCATCAATTTTTTTTTTTTTTTTACAAACTAAATACTAGAACACTAGCTTTCTAGGGAAAAGCAATGTTAAACTTTGATCAATGACCTAAAATTCAAACTGCCTGACCATTATAATGATCCTTTTCCTTGCTACACTTCCCCAAAAGAGTCTTTTATTTCTATTCTGACCCCTCAGTTAAAGTACATCCATGAGGTAGATGCACCCTTGATTAACATTTTTCTATTGATATATTATTGGATTATTATTGGTCTGTGATTATTCTGATTGGAAATCTTCTGCCTTTTAATGATTCCTTCTGTATCTATGAGATCATAGATTCTAGTATAGATTGAGCTGGTGTGGGGGGTTCGATACGCCACCACTTAGCATTGTCAATAATTCATTTTTCATGCCCAGTGTTTCACAGAAAGCCATAATATAGCCTTAAATGAGTATTATGTAGAGTAAAAGCTTAGAAACGCTCAAGATGTCAGTGTGTGTCACTATCCTTTGGAGAGTGTGATCTCACTTTGATAGGGAACCAACTGTGAGCAATTAACTAAGGAAAGCTGGGGGGCAGGTTTCAGGGGTGAGTAACAAGCAGAATATGGTATTGTATTGACTGGGCGGGAGCACTTAGTCACATGCTCAGGTCTCTCCTTTACCCCTGCACAAAGGCAGGTGCTCAAATTAGTTTCATCTGGGGCTTTTGAATGGCTCCTTCTAGGGTGCTTCTGTCTGAGTTTTTGGTGAGTTATGTGCCCTAGAGACTTCACCCTCCCTAGCAAATATAGTAACAAGTTTTTACTAATTTTAATGAGCCGTCATTATAATTAAGCAGCAATTAAGCATCTTAGACTTTCACAGGTTTTTCAACTCTAAATCAGCATGGTTCAATAGGAAGATAATAGAAACCCTAGATATAATTTAAAAAATTTATTGGTCACATTAAAAATAAACTTAAAATCATGTTGATATTTTATTTACTAGAGTGTATCCAGGTCGCTACAATTTTATTATGGAAATAGTATCAAAAGCTATGGTGAAGTGGTTTTCCTTCTCTCTTTTGTCCTATTTCTTTGAAATGTAGTGTGTGCTTTATTGCTGTGTTCAAGCTGGTAGAGGCCTTGAACAATAACCTCTTGTGATGAGTGAGAGGCTATTGCAAAAGCAGCTCTCGACTTGCTAAAATGCAGACTAATAACAACTTGAAACATCCAAATATTTAAACAGTCCAATAGATGGTTTTTAACTAAGGGGTTGGAATGAAGTATCAGTAAAGCATTCTGTCCTGTAATTTTGTTTTGTTTCGAGGCCACACCCAGTAGTATATAGGGCTTATTCTTCTAGGTTCTGTGCTCAAGGATCACTGCTGGCAGAGTTTGGGGGAACTATATCTTGTACTGGAGATCAAATAGGAGTCTGCTAGGATAAGTCAAGTGCCTTAAGTCCTGCATTCTCTATTTACATTCTTCATTGTATTTTAAAAACTTTTGGGGGCAGCTTTTGGGGTCATACTCAATAGTGCTGGGACCAGCTCACTCTACTCTGGGACCATGCAGAGCCAGATACTGAACCCAGGTCTCCTGCATGCAAATCATGCACTCAATCCACTGAGCTAGTTCTCTGACCCCACAAATGCTTAGATTGTCCCCAAGGTTTGCCCAAACCCAGGAAGTTCCACTCTTGTGAAAGCTCTTTGATACTCTCAGTTCCATCTCTTGGGTCAATTCTCTGAAGTTGAATTAAGATTATAGAAATTGGGGCCGGGCGGTGGCGCTGGAGGTAAGGTGCCTGCCTTGACTGCGCTAACCTAGGACGGACCGTGATTCAATCCCCCGGTTCCCCATATGGTCCCCCGTGCCTGCCAGGAGCGACTTCTGAGCGAATAGCCAGGAGTAACCCTTGAGCATCACTGGGTGTGGCCCAAAAACCAAAAAAAAAAAAAAAAAAGATAATGGAAATTAATCCTACTAATTTTCCTAAAATTCAGAGTAATGCTCCTCTGTGTGAATGCTTGGATAAATCCTGTTGTGAAATTCTTCTTCAACTAACTATGGACTTTTCTCTTGCTCCAACTTCAAAAACACTGCTAGTTCTATGCAGTTAAATTTCTGTAAGACAAAGTATCATAATTTGGGGCCGGAGAGATAGTACAGCGGTAGGGCGTTTGCCTTGCATGCAGAAGGACGGTGGTTTGAATCCTGGCATCTCATGTGGTCCCCCAAGCCTGCCCGGGGCGATTTCTGAGTGTACAGCCATGAGTACCCCTGAGCGCAGCTGAGTGTGACGCCTCCAAACAAAACAAAACAAAAAACAAAGTACCATAGTTTCACAGCATTACATCTCTGTATAGAGACTCTGAGAAACACATAGACCAGTCATCTTGGCTGAACTCCACAGTCATGTCCTTGATTTTTATTTAGGTCATACATGCTTCCAGTACTTAGGGGCTATTCCTAGCTTAGTGCTTTATGCAGGAAAGGGGATGTCACTCTAGTGGTGCTGAGGATCAAACCCAGACCTCTTGCATGCACGGCATGTGCTCAGCTCAGCCTGTTGAGTCATCTCTCTGGACTCCAGCGTCATCCTGAGTGATACTGATGCCTGAGTATGCTCATTCCTCCTGGGAGGGTCCTGGGACTTAGTCATTTCCTCTGTCACAAATTGAATGTCCCATGACCACTCAGGCCCACTTTCTTTCTTTTCTTTTTTTTTTTTTTTTGTTTTTGGGCCATACCCGGTGACGCTCAGGGGTTACTCCTGGCTATGTGCTCAGAAGTCGCTCCTGGCTTGGGGGACCATATGGGAAACCGGGGGATCGAACTGTGGTCCGTTCTAGGCAAGCGCAGGCAAGGCAGGCACCTTACCTCCAGCACCACCGACCGGCCCCCAGGCCCACTTTCTTGAAGGCTGTCAGAAGTAATAATTATGGTAATTTTGACAAGCCTTCATTTGGGGGTACTGTGAGGATAAATCAGAAAAGCAAGCAGTGATGGGAATGGCATGCTGAGAGTTCTGGGTAAACTCTTGTTGACCACATGGCATGGGAACTTTGACCAGGTCATTGCTGATAAGTAGAAAAAATAATGATTGTATATAGTGTAGAATGGCTAAAAAGTTACTGTGCATAAATATTGATGAGGACATGTATTTAAGTTGTGATATAGTACAAAGGTAGAACGGAAGGGTGTGGGAAATAGTAAAATGGTTAGGATCCATTGCTTGCACATAGCTGACTATGGCTCATTCCCTGGCATTATTTATAGCCTGGGCATTATAGGATGCAGTGCCAAAGATGCCTCGAGCAGTACTAGATGTAGCTCTGAATGCTCCCAACATCACAGGCACTGCATACATCAGACCTGGCACTGCAGATCTGTGCTGTATTATACCCTCATACCTTTGCATTGAACCACCAGCCTAGTTGGTTAAAAATTATCAGGAGGCATCCCAGTCACCTAAACACTTGGAAGTCTCCATTCACAAATAGAACCACCATATTAGAGGCCAAAATATCAATTATGTATAATTGGGTAGGGAAGAATCTGAGTGGAGGAATCTGAGCATTCACAGATTAACTTCTTGATTATTTTGACTATTTAGTTTTTGAGTTACACCTGGTGATGATTGGAGGCTACTTCCAGCTCTGTGCTTGGAGGTTGCTCAGGGAACATGCAGGGCTGAAGACTGAACCGAGGTCAGTAGCATGCAAGTCAAGTATCTTAAACTCTGCACCATGCCTCTGTCCTATTTTTTTTTTAACATTTATTGTAGACAAAAAATATATAGAATAGGTTTAGATGGTTTTCTGGTACCTGATGGACTCAACAGGTAATACTTTTTTGTGTGTATGCTGTTTTGATATTTTGTTCCAGGTCAGTGATGCTTAGGAGCTACACCCTAGCTCAGACCATGCAGTGCCTGGAGAGAGCCTGAGGTACCACAGACCTAACTGGGGGTTCCAGCAAACAAAGTCCATTCTCCTGCTTTTTGACCTAGTTCCGTGGCTCCAAACAGTTGTTGACT
>PVKC010004819.1:0-19686 GCA_004027635.1 Crocidura indochinensis
GGAAAATTATTGAAATGTATTAAAAATTATTCATTTCAGTATATCTTCTAACAAGTATAATATGGTAAGTTTAAGTGTGAGACTATTTTAATGATAAATAATTTTGCAATGTTTCTTACTAACTTTAATTTAATTAGTTGCTCTTTCTTATTTTCCAATAAATATAGATAATGTTAATTATTTATTATGAATTTTCATTTTATCTCTTATAATTCCATTGTAATTTACATATTTTGATATTATTTTAATTTTTATTTCATCAATATTTTATACAAAAATGAACACTCATTATTTCTGTATTTTATATCCCCTGTAGTTAACTCTTTCTTCTATTCAATTATTTTAAATAGTATAAAATATATATATAGTACTATTTAGCCTGCTATATATTCTCTTATATTTTCTAACCTCATACTTTTTTCTTTTCTCATATTTCAGAAATATCACCTACTTAAAAAATCTACAGTTTTTTATTTATATACACTGAAATTATGAAGCTGTTTGTGCTGATTTTCTATTTGCATATATTATGTGAATAATGAAGATGGCAACAAAGATTGAAGGGAGGAAAATGCTAATTCCATTATACAGCAAATTTAATTACTCTTCATATTTTATTTTGTTTTATGTGAATTTGAATCATTTAGTCAAAAATGTGCTAGAGATAATCAGATATACAATATTAATTAGTTGTGTATAAATGATAAAGAAATGCTAACACTGTTCATTGACAATGGCTAAATTTATAATGCAAATATCTGTGTATAGCACTAACAAAATATAATGTAATGAAAACTCTTGGTTCTAGAACACAAATGTCTTTTATTCAAGGGTAAATTAAAGAGCAATAATCAGATATTACAGGAAATAAAAACAATTTTCTAAGGTTTAAAAATGCCTCTAACTTATTCTCAAATTACTCGGATAAAACACCTATCTTTATAGTTGATATAATCAGAGTATTCGATTATATAATGCATAAATAAGATTGTGTTTTCTATGAGAAAGCCTAGAAATGTTATCAAATGTATTATAGGAAAGAACATCTTTAAAACATGAATATTGTTTTATTGCTCTTAAAACATTGGTTTGCTAACTTACATTAAAAATAGTAATCCTTATAACTTTTATATTGGAATTATCAATCTTTAAGATTTCTATTTGATCTACAACAGCCACAATATGGGATTGAGTTATAGTTACAGTGGATAAGGCCACCTTAAACTCGGGCCACTCAGGTTGGATCCCTGGCATCACATATGGTCGGCCCATGACCAAGCCCATGAGTGATTCCTGAGTGCAGAGCTAGAAGTGAAGGGTGAGCATTCTATAATAAAAAGAACAACAACAACAACAACAAGAAAAACACTTATAACACAGCAATGGGGAACCACACAAGAGTGACAGTCTTCATCCTTGCAGGTTTGACTGATGATCCACAAGTACAAATCATATTTTTTATCTTCCTACTTATTACCTATTTGCTAAGCATTTCGGGCAATCTGATCATTATCATACTCACCCTAGTAGATGCTCATCTCAAGACTCCTATGTACTATTTCCTTAGGAACTTTTCCTTCTTAGAAATTTCCTATACTACTACATGCATCCCTAAATTTTTGTTTTGTATGGCAACTGGGGACAAAACCATTTCTTATGAGTGTTGTGTCACTCAGGTTTTCTTTGCCTTTCTTTTTGGTGCCTCTGAATTTTACTTGCTGGCAGCCATGTCTTATGACCGCTATGTGGCCATCTGTAAGCCTCTGCATTACATGACCATCATGAACAGTAAAATCTGCCTATTACTTATGCTCTCTTGTTGGCTGGCTGGCTTTTTTACCATTTTTGTGCCTCTCCTTTTAGGCTTATTCCTTGATTTTTGTGACTCCGATGTTGTTGATCATTTCTATTGTGACACAACTCCTCTCATGCAGATCTCCTGCTCAGACACACATGTCATAGAGACAGTGAGCTTCATTTCTGCTTTAACAACACTCTTGGTCACATTGATAATGGTGATAGTATCATATACCTATATTTTACTAACAATTCTAAGCTTCTCTTCAAGTGCTCAGAGGAAAAAAGCTTTTTCAACCTGCTCCTCTCACATGATTGTGATATCCCTTTCTTATGGCAGCTGCATTTTCATGTATGTTAAACCATCAGTCAAGCAAAGAATATCTTTTTCCAAGGGAATTGCAGTTCTCAATACTTTGGTAGCCCCACTTTTGAATCCATTCATCTACACTTTACGGAATCAACAAGTGAAGAAAGCCTTCATGAATACAATTCAAAGAGTTGGTTCTTACTTAAATAAATGAATTCTCATATGCAATATATAAATATCAAAGCATTATGTATATGACTATTCTATTCTAGTATACTACAAACTTTCTCTACTTTTTTATTTTATTTTCCTGTTAATAATATGAAAAGTTTCTATATTTATTTTCAAATAATCTTTATGCTAGTTCATTATATCAATAACAGATTATTTTATATTATGTAAATAGGTTAATTTTTCATTGTTCCTTTAATTTTGAATTAAAGGCAAGATATAATATATTTTCTATTAAATTATATTTAGTATTTTATGAAACTTCAACAGATTATTATCCTTTTAAACTCTGTTATAACTACATAAACCTGTGATCATTTGCATGTTTGAAATACTATGTAAATACAATGTATTGGTGCTTACTTTAACAAATTAAAAGTTACAGAAAAGTAATGCTTGATATTGACCCCCAACATTTAATGAGGGCCAGAGATTCTACATTGTTTTTAGTACTTGACTTGCATGCACCAGAACTGAATTTGCTCTCTGACATCAAATAGAATCCTCAGAAACTGCTAGGGTAATTCCTTCGTACAGTACCAAGAGTACATCTTGAGCACAGGCCGATGTGGTTCCAAAACAAACCAAATAAATAATATATTTATATGCTTAAATTTGTAGAGTTAAAGTACATTTTAGAAAGTCAATTGCTAGTTATAATTATTATTAAATTTTTATTTTAATAAAAATTATATTATTTTATATATAAAATGCTTCATCCTTTGAATTGTCTTAAATTAAAACTAAAACTTATGATGTTGCTGTCACAGTGACAGAACAGTGACAAAAGAGATCTTGCCTTGCATATAGTCTACCCATGTTTGGTCATCGTTCAAAGACTGATTCCTTAACTTAGAACTCAAGTAATCTCTGAGCACTGGCACATATAGCCCAAAACAAAAGCATTATGTTCTATTTAGTGTTTATATGTCCTCCAAACGTGGGTATAAAGTTATATATATAAGTTGGTTACATATAAATATATAATTAAATTTCTATCTTAAATATCAAAATACAATATGTCCATTGAGAATAATACATCTATGTAATTGATGGGACCTTTATGAAAAATCATATAATTTGCTACTGAACTAAATGTAAAGAATTGTGATTCAATATAGCTATGATTTCTGGGATAATGACTATTTAAACAAGTATTTGTATATTTTTCTTTATTATATGTACTTTCTTTAAAAATAAGTTTATTGATCTAGGAATATTAAATAATATTAAATATTTGCCAAGATAATGCAAATTATATTGAAAATTAAAATCCTGACTTCTCTATCACTTTACATTAAATACTATTTAGTATCTATCAATTAGATTAAGTTTGTATATATATATTTATGTACTTTGTAGCTATTATAAGAATTACATCACAAATTTATCACTAGGAGGCTCTGTATACTTCATATATGTATATATTTGTACTTATTTTGGGAAAGTTAAATCCAGTGGTGCTTATTGTGGGTTTCTGCTCAAGGATAACTAATACTGGTGCTCAGGGGATTACTTGTGGTGCTAGATATCAAACTGGGGTCTGCCACATTCAACTGCTATTCTCTGGACTATGTTTCTGACCCCTTCTATATATTTCTAAATAACTAACATCATCTACTTATTAATTATGGAAGGTGTTACATCTTTAAGTAGTTAAACTTTTCTAAAGCAAAGACATTCTTGGGGCCAGACATAGTACAAAGTTTAAGAGAATTGATTTTCACAAGCCCAATTTAAGTCCTCAGCATCTGAAATTTCCACAAGCCTCACTGAGTGTTGACCTGATGGTCTAAGTCCTAGTGAGGATGGCAACAGCATCGCAGGGCTTGACTAGCATTGTAAGATCCTGGTCGAGGCGCTGCTATTTATTTTAACCTATGATTTGGTTAGTAGGGGGCCACAGGAAATGACCCTTTTATCTCTTTGGAGATGTACTCCCCAAATATTTTCTCATTTTATATATTTTTAAACGATTGGGTAATTTCATAGTCAGATTGTATGGGGAAATACGATTTTGAAATTTCCCAAATATATTAAAATAAAAGGAATAAATGTTAGCACTATTTTATATATAGTGGCAAATTATTATAATATGAAATTGATGGGCTGGAGTGGTGACTCAGCAGTAGGGTGTATGCCTTGCATGTGGCTGACCTAGGAAAGACCGTGGTTTGATCCCCCAGCATCCCATATGATCCCTCAAGCAAGGAGCATTTTCTGAGTGCATAGCCAGGCATAACCCTTGAGCATCACAGGATGTGGCCCAGAAACAACAACAACAACAACAACAAAACACCCAATAAAACAAACAAAGCAAAAATACGTGCTCTAGCCTTTTAAGATATATTTCCTTCATCTTGAATCTTATCTAAAGAGATATGTTTCAATTTCATGTCACTGAGTAAGATCTTAACTATGAATTTATGTCACCTTACTATTATAATGTAACTTCTTTATATATATATCTATAAATATATACGTTAAAGACAAATTAATTATGATATTTGTTTAATGCTTTCTTTGCATCTTTTAATCTAGTTAGCTAAATTTTAGATTTGTATAACAGACATGTATGTCATACTTAATGAATTGCATATTATGAACCAACACTTGTTTTTGGGATAAATTCCACTTGATTATTTTTGGGATAAATTCCATATGATATATTGTTGAATTTTGTTTGCTAAGATGTTCTGAGAGTTTTTGCCCAGGAAATAAACAAACATAATGAAACCATGTCAAATATTATTTCAGGTTAGAATGCTGTGAAGGTGGGTTGTAAATTACAAAATAAATCTGGTGAAATAAATCAAGAAACAAAAAAAAAATACTGGAGACAAAAGTGAATAAATACATTAAGTACCAGAATTAATGGATACCAAAAATGAGAACCAAGGAAAGTTTTTAGCAATACTGGCTTATATCAGTAAATAATAAGAGCTAAAATATTTATTCTAATGGCAGCTGTCAAAAAATAGAACTAAGGAAGTTTCAAGGGAAAATACTAAAACTGAGAGTTTAAGTCAATATTTTATAAATAAAAAACACATTTTAAAAAATAATTATATATATTTAATTACTGCCACATCATGCATAAACTTTTAGGGGCGTTCAGCCCACCAGATGTTTCCCTTAATTTTCCTGCTGTGGAGAGCTGAAATAGCTTCCACAGTGTTCTTCAAAAGGCCCTCTATGGACGCTTCTTCCCCTGTGTGGATAAATGAGAAATTCCCAAAGAGATAAATCTATGTTTGGTATGTTTTCTGTCATTATTTGGCTATCTCTTCTTTGTAAAATCTCAGGCAAAATTATGGCCTCAATCAAATAATTTGGCTCAGAAATTCAGCACCAAAGATTACTAAGAGAATCATTTTTTCTCGATAATATTTAGCGCCAAAATCAAAGACAATATTTTTTTTCTCATATTCAAATATGTCCTTGAAGCCTCAGTCACTGGTAATCAAAGATGTAGACAGAATGCAGATCTTGGGATATTGATTCTTCCCAGAAAATGGGAACTTCACCATAGTGGATTGTGAGTATCCCCTCCCCCACCTGAATTTATCCCACCTGAATGATCAGAACTGCCCACACCTGGAATGGGTGGGGAGAGGAGTCTGCAGGGGGGGAGAGAGAGGGGATAAGAGAGTTAGAGAGAGAAGTGTAGAAGAGGCATCATCAGGAGAGAGAGCCATCATCATCAGAGATGCAGCATCAGATTCAGTATCAGCAACTCGGTATCATCAGAGAAGCAGCAGCAGGAACATCACTAGAGGGAGTTAATCAGCCTGGAAGCCAGTTAGGAAGCCTGGTAAAAGCAGCTGAAAGGGACACAGTGGTCGTGAGAGCTCAGTAGGAGTAGAAAAGTAGTTGCGAAGAAAAGGCTTAGTATGGAGGCCATGTGAGGAAGTATACATGGCAGTAGGGACTGTGAAATAAAGTTGGCTGACTCCTGGGCTGACTCCTGGGACTTCACCTGACTGCTTTGTGAATCTCTCCACCTTCACCCTGCAACCTTCAGACCCGCCAGACCATACGGGCTGTGGGAGCCAGGTGGAGCCCAGAAAGACCTCACCATCCCCACACCAACTCTAGGACTATTTAATTTATATTAAGACAACAGCGGATATAGCTCTTTCCTCTCCTTTACCTCTAAAACAATAGAGTCATCTCAGTGAAGATCATCTTCCTAGATTTTTTCTACTTTCTAATAATCCCTTATTTTGCATTTGAAGTTACCTTGCAAAGAGCTGCCTTAAGTTGTGACCTTCTCCTTTGTAACTCAGAATTCTTGCTTTACACACCCATAGCTTAATTATTGTTCACTGATAAAATTTTCTTTTTGATTGTAAATATTCTTCTCTATACCTATGACTGACTTTACCCCTTATAAAACCCTTACCTAAAAATTAAACTTGTCTCACTCCTGCCAGATGTGTTGACCCCACATCCTCTGTGTGTGGTTTTATTATCTTATATTTCATAGTCATGTATCCGTTTCCTCTTGTGAAGAATTTTTCCCCACTAGAGATGAGATGCTGAGCACCTGCAGCAAATTACCAAGGTTTTGAAAATATATAAAAGATCGATAACTGCATTCCTAGGTTTATGTACAAAGAAAAAGATTGAGAAGAAAATCAAATCTTTAAAAATGTAAGGAATAATAACTGAGATCACAGAAATAAAATATTTCCAAAGTCTAATATACACAATTGCATTCCTTTAGAGATTTTAGAAATTAAAAATATAGAATCCAGTGGGTGTTTACGATCAATAAGAAAAAATGATATTGATGTCCATTATTAAATTCTAGAATGGACATTCTAGCAGTAGTAGAAAATTCTCACCCAGAAAATTGACCAGGCCTGACTATCAGTGCTCTGCCAGCTGCTTCGCCATTACCAGGGCTGAGACAGGCACCCTAAGAGGTGATCCACATTCTCAAACAGGTAGAGAGAGAGGGGAAAATTGACCAGACCTGACCATCAGTGCTCTGCCAACTGCTCCGCCATTATCAGGCACCCTAGGAGTTTATCCACATTCTCAAACAGGTAGAGAGGGAGGGAAAAATTGACCAAGCCCAACTGTCAGTGCTCCAGCAGCTGCTCTGCCATTACCTGAGCTGGGACAGTTGTGCTTAGAGGTGAACCACATCATCTGACAGGAAAAGGGGAGAGGAAAATTGACACAGGTCCAGACCTCCTCAACACCTTTTGACAGGTAAAGGGAGAGGGGATATCTTGCTGCAATGATCAAGGAAGAAGGGATCTATGCCTTTGGGCAGGTAAAGAGAGGGAGGAGACTTGAGGTCAAACTTCAGTGACTGCAGACATCATACCACCTAGAGCTGCACTCCAGAGAAGGGACACAGCCCCATGCCACAGGCACCAAAAAAGGGCTGAAATCTGAAAGCAGTACACTCCAAATCAAACCACCAAATACAAAGAAATATGGATAAACTAAGGAAGACACTAACAATCGGAGATATATTTTTATGGGACTAGATGTTTTTTCTTGTAAAGTTCTGTCAGTGCCTTGTATATTTTGGATATTAGCCCCTTATCTGATGGTTATTGGGTGAATAATTTCTTCCATTGAGTGGGTGGCTCTTGTATACTGGACACTATTTCCTTTGAGATACAGAAGCTTCTCAGCTTATTGGCACACATCACAAAAAATGAGAACAAGCTGTGTTGGTGAAGATATGGAGAGAAAGGAACTCTTATCCACTGCTGGTGGGAATGCTGTCTAGTTCAACCTTTATGAAAAGCAATATGGAGATTCCTCCAAAAACCGGAAATTGAGCTCCTATATGATCCAGCTTTACCATTCCTAGGGATATACCCTAGGAACACAAAAATACAATACAAAAATCCCTTCCTTACACCTATATTCATTGCAGCACTATTTACCATAGCAAGACTCTGGAAACTACCAAGATGCCCTTCAACAGATAAATGGCTAAAGAAACTGTGTTACATATATGCAATGGAATATTATGCAGTCATCAGGAGAGATGAAGTCTACGGCCCACCAGAGACCCCGACCCACAGGTGAAGCTGGAAGCCACGTCAGCTATTCACGGGTTTTTGAAGAGGATTCCAGCCTGAAATAGAAGAGGGACTGGGAAACAAAGAGACTCGAGACAAAGGGTTCCGATCAGGAGTCCATTTAATGAAGGGAAAATTAGACCTTATATGGTATGCAAAACAAAGAGAGTAGATGGTGAGGCGTAATTGGATTAGCTGTAACTTTCCATGGGAACATCTTGTTTTTACAGAATTGACAAGGTTATCATAAGTCAAGAGATCCACATTATCTTTGAGCAACAAAATACAAGATCTAATCTCCGTTTGGACCTTTTGACCCCTATCTTTACAAGGACATCTTGGAGCCTAGTGGTTAACTCCCAGCTCTAAGATATGGGATTAGTTCCTATTTCTTTAGGTTCAAGGGCAAAAAGCCATAATCTGCTAGCATGTAACTTGTCACTAGACACTTTGGCTCAGACTTTCAGAGACTCCATTTTGATTAGTGAGAGGGCTTTTTATGCCAAACAGTCCCCAACAGAAGTCATGAAATTTTCCCATAAATAGATGTACATGGACTCTATTATGCCGAGTGAAATAAGTAACAGGGAGAGAAAAAGACACAGACTCGTCTTAGTCATATATGGATTTTAAGAAAAATGCAAGACGTTATTGCAATAAATTTCAGAGACAAAAGAGAAGAGTGCTGGAAGTTCCAACTCACTTCATGAAGCTTACCACAAAGAGTAATGAGTGTAGTTAGAGAAATAAATTCATTGAGAACTATCCTAACAATGAGAATGAATGAGGGAAGTAGGAAACCTGTCTAGTGAACAGGCGGAGGTGGGATGGGGAAGAGGGAGATTGGGGACATTGGTGATGGGAATGTTGCACTGGTGAAGGGGGCTGTTCTTTACATGACTGAAACCGAACCATAATCATATTTGCAATCAAGGTGTTTAAATAAAGATATCAAAAAAAGAAGAGGAAGGAACATAAGAATCAAACTGCATCTCCTTTTGAAACAATTCGAGCAAGAAGACAGTGGAATGACACCTTTAAATGACTGAATGAAAAAGCTTCCAACCTAGTGTCCATTACCCAACAATACTCACATTCATATGGGAGGAAGGACTAAAACATTCTCAGGCAAAAAAGAACTCAAATTACCTGCAGAAAGGAAGAAAGAAAGAAAGAATGAAAAACAGAAAGAAAGAACAAAGAAAGAAAGAAAAAGAAAGAAAGAAAGAGAGAGAGAGAGAGAGAGAGAGAAAGAAAACAATTCTAAATGATCTATATTCAGAGATGAATCACACAATTCAAACTCAATTGTAACAACAACCACCCTCCATAATACAACTCCACTACAGCCCTCTCTATCAATAATCTTCTTAAATATCAATGGATTAAAATTTCCCATCAAAAGACACATAGTAGAGAGATGGATTCAAAAACAAAAACTCGATTTCTGCTGCCTGTAGAAACACACCTACAAGTACAGGATAGACACAGGCTTAGAATAAGAGGATGTAACTCCACTATTCAAGCCAATGGAATACAAAATAAGGCTGGGATATCCATTCTTATATGAGGCCAAATTGCATTCAATGTCTAGAAAGTGATCAGAGACAAAGAGAGTCACTACTTACTGATCAGGGGAACACTAGGTCAAGAAGTACTAACTCTGGTCAATGTTTATGCACCAAATGCAGAGTCAGAAAAATATGTAAGACATTTGCTCACAAACCTGGAGAAATGCATGGAAGAAAATGTGATAGCAGTAGAATATCTCAATATTCCATTAGCACCACTGCACCAGATCCACCATACAGAAAACAAGCAAAGAAATAAGAGCCTAAATGAGAAATTAGAAGAAATAGGGATAATGGACTTATATAGGGTCCTCCAACCCCAGAAAGCAGAATGTACACATTCTTTTCAAGTGCACATCAAACCTTCTCCAGAATAGACCATTCCTTAGGATATAAATCTAATTTACATAAAGTCAAAATTATAAGGATTATTAAAGCACCATATCAGATCACTATGCAACAGAGATCAAAATTGACTGTAAAAAGAAGTAATGGATGGGGGCCGGGCAGTGGCGCTGGAGGTAAGGTGCCTGCCTTGCCTGCACTAGCCTAGGACGGACCATGGTTCGATCCCCCTGTTTCCCACATGATCTCCCAAGCCAGGTGCAACTTCTGAGCGCATAACTAGGAGTAACCACTGAGCGTCACAGGGTGTGGCCCCCCTCAAAAAAAAAAAAAAAAGAAGTAATGGAGAAAATCCAATACCTGGAGATTAAACAGTTGTTGCTACCAACGACTGCTGGAACAAAGAGGAACTAAGGAAGAACTAAAAAGATTCCTTGAGATAAACAATAATGAAGAAATAAATTTTCAAAAGCTGTGGGACACAGCAAATAAATAATTAGGACAGAACTAAGAGCAACTCAGGCCTATGTCAGGAAAGAGGAAAATGACAAAATCAACAGTTTAAAGGGACACCTTAAAATCTGGAGAAACAACAGCAAAGAAACCCAAACACAACCAGAAAACAAGAAACAATAAAAACCATAGCAGAAATGAACAACATAAAAACTAAGAAAACAATACAAAAAAATCAATGAGCTCAGGAGTTGGTTTTTCAAAATAAACAAGATAGACAAACCAATGACAAGACTCACCAAAAACAAACAGGGAAAAACACCCCCAATAAAAAAGATCACAAGTTAAAGGGGAGGGATTACAACAGAACCCAAGAAATCCAACACATCATGAGAACTTATTATGAACAACTATACTCAGTCAACTTAGAGGACCCAGAAGAAACCGACAGATATTTGGAAAAATATTATCTTCCAAGACTGGATAAGGAGGATGTAGAAAGCCTAAACATGCCAATCATAACTGAAGAAATTGAATCAGTAATTAAGAAACTCCCCAAGAATAAAAAACAGGTCCAGATGATTTACAGGTGAATTCTATAAAACATTTTGAGAAGAATCACTACCACTGATCCACAGGCTCTTATAAACATTGAAAAGACTCGAATCCTTCCTAGTTCCTTTTATGAGACTAATATAACACTCATTCTCAAAGATGTTAAAGACATCACCAAGAAAGAAAACTGCATACCAATCTCACTAATGAACATAGATGCAAAAATTCTCTACAAAATCTTACCAAGGGGCCGGCATGGTGGCGCTAGAGGCAAGGTGTCTGCCTTGCAAATGCTATCCAAGGAAGAACCCCGGTTCGATCCCCTGGCGTCCCATATGGTCCCCCCAAGTTGGGGCAATTTCTGAGCGCTTAGTCAGGAGTAACCTCTGAGCATCAAATGGGTGTGGCTGGAAAAACCAAAAAAAAAAAATCTTACCAAACCGACTCCAGCACTACATCAAAAAAGATTATACACCATGACCTAGTAGGTTTTATCCCAGGGATCCATGGATGGTTCAACATATGCAAATCAGTCAACATATTACACTACATCAATAACAAAGAAAAAATCACATGATTATATCAATCAATGCATAGAAAGAAGGTGTTTGACAATATCCAACACCCATTTTTGATAACACTCAGTAAAATAGAACTAGAAGGAACCTTCCTTAAGATAGTTAAGCCCAGAGCCAAAATTATCCTTAATGACAAAAAACTGAAAGCATTTCCACTAAGGACAGGAACTAGGTAAGACTGTCCACTCACTTCACTTTTATTCAATATAGTTGTAGAAGTCCTAGCAATAGGAATCAGACAAGAGAAGGGAATCAAAGGAATCCATATAGAGAAAGAGGAAGTCAAACTGCCACTTTTTGCAGAGGATATGATGATACACATCAAAAAATCCTAAAGAGTCTACAGTAAAACTAGTAGAACCAATTAACAAATAACAGCAAATTGGCCAACTACTGCTATAGCATACAGCATAGATGTCTCCATTTTAGGGGAGCTCAGCTCACCAGATGTATATAGTGGGGAGAACTGAAATAACCTCCATGGGGTTCCTCTAAAGGCCTGCTGTGGACGCTTTATTCCCCTGCGTGGATGGTTGAGGAATTTCCGAAGAGATGCTTGGCATTACATTTGGTCATCATTTGGCTTTGTCTCCCTTGCAAAATTACAGGCAGAAAGAGGGCCTCTATCAAATTCCTCTTCTCAGAGAAAATTCCGCACCAAATAAGACAGGCTTGATCTCTTTCTGTCAGCCTATTTACTTCTAAAGGCCAAGTCAAAACATACCACCTTCAAGACAACCTCTTCTCTCCTTGTCTTTGAGTACCACAGCAGGATGACTTTGCCTCAGGGACTTTCCCTGTCACTTTGAATACCTGTTAACAAACAGGTTTGGCCAGTATAGAATTAGGTATAATTTACTACATATAATTCTGTACCCCTTTCATAAATTTTATCTCTTTCTATAACCAGACAATAGGAAGTAGGCTTTAGCCCCTAGCTAGAAAACTATTCCCTCAGGATAAAGATATTTGTTATTAGGAAGAAAACCAGGATTTCTGCCATCCCTTAATTTACATCAGTAATGACATCTAGTGCCAAGAATTACTTTGATATGTAAGAAATTAGCCTTCCTTTTATCCTCTGGCTTCTAATTGAAACCTATTCTATTCTAAGATTATAAACCACCTAAAGCCATGTGTATTTGTTTTAAAATCAAACAATATACATTGATAGTTCCTGTACTTTGAAAGAAACAAATGTGTGCATTCCTTTCATGATATGACTGTCTCTTTACCCTCTCATACTCCCTTGCATAAAAATTAAATTTGTTGCACTCCTGCCAGAAGATGTGTGGCATCATATGTCATATTTCATATCTGGCCACTTGTGTTACCTGTTTTTCTCTCGTAAAGGATTTGTTCTCTCACGAGAGATGCTGAGACGCAAGAAGCCTGCAGAAGGCTACAAAGTCAATACTCTAAGTACAATAACATTCCTCTATACTAATAATGGAGTAAAGGAGAAAGAGATTAAGGAGACAATCACATTTAAAATAGTATCCAAAAATATCAAGTAACTAGGAATCAAGAGAAGTGAAGGACCAATACCATGAAAACTTCAAAACACTCCAGAAAGAAATTGAAGAGGACCTAAGGAAATGGAAGAACACTCCCAGCTCATGGGCAGGTAGAATCAATATAGTCAAAACGACTATCTTACCTAAACTTCTATATAGATTCAATGTAATCCCTATCCAATTTCAGATATCATTTTTAAGGACATAGAGCAATCATTTATAAAATTTGCCTGGAACCACAAAAGACCCAGATGATCCAAACACATACTGAAAAACAAGAAGCTGGGTAGCATCACTTTTCCCAACCTGAAGCTTTATTGTAAAGCCATAGTGATTAATATAGCATGGTACTGGAACAAAGATAGAGTCTCAGACCAGTGGGTTAGAACAGAATATACAGAGATAAAACCCAAATATACAATCAACTAATATTTGACAAAAGAGCCAAGAGCTTGAAATTAAACAAAGACAGTCTCTTCAACAAATGGTGTTGGAACAACTAGATAACCACCTGTAAGAAATTAAAGATAGGGGCCCGGGAGATAGCATGGAGGTAAGGCATTTGCCTTTCATGCAAAAGGTCATAGGTTCGAATCCCGGTGCCCCATATGTTCCCCCGTGCCTGCCAGGAACAATTTCTGAGCATGGAGTCAGGAGTAGTAACCCCTGAGCACTGCCGGGTGTGACCCAAAAACCAAAAAAGAGAAATTAAAGATTTATCCATACCTCACACCTTACACAAATGTTAACTCAAATTGAATTAACAACCTTGAAATCAGTGCTGAATCTATAAAGTTTATTGAAGAAAAAATGGGTAGACCACTCGAAGACCTATATATCAAAAAAGTCTTTGATGATAGAATGCCAATGGCAAGAACTTTAGCATCAAACCTAATTTAATGGGAATACATCAAGCTAAAAAGTTTTTGCATGGAGAACAAAACCCTAGTTTATACTAAAAGACAGTTAATGGAATGGGAAAAAATTCCACTCAACACATCAGATAAGGGCTGATATCTAGGATACAAAGCACCCAGAAAGGTGAGCTTCAAGAAATCTAATAAGGCCATAGAAAAATGGAGAGAAGAAATGAATAGACATTTCTCCGACTAAGACCAAAAGATGGCCAACAGACATATGCAAGCATGCTCACCTTCATTTATCATTAGGGAAATTCAAATCAATACAAAAATGAGGTACCATCTTACACCAGTGAGGATGGCTCACATCAAAATAACAGAACCAATCTCTGTTGGCTAGGATTAGGTAAGAAAGGAACCTGGTCCAACCCCTATGGAAACCAATGTGGAGTGTTCAGAAGACTCAGAATTGAACTGCCATATAACACAGCAATTCTCTCCTAGGTATCTATCCCCAAGTTTGAAGGACATTCATCCCAAAATATGTGTGCATACCACCATATTTAGGCAGCACTCAGTACAATAGCCAAGATTTGGAACCAACCTCAATGCCCAATAACAGATAATTGGTTAATGAATATGTGGTATTTATACACAATAGAATACTACATAGAAGTTAGAAATGATACAATAATAGATTTTGCAACAACATGGATGGATCTACAAAATATTATGTTAAATGAAGCAAGCCAGAAGGATAAATACAGAATAACACTTTTCTGAAGTACTTAGAATATATACTATATATATAGTGTGTGTGTGTATATATATATACACACACTCCAAGAACAAATACAATGGGCTCAAAGGGTAGAAACTCCAAGCACTGTTGTTGTCAGCATTTACTGGGAAGAAATATTCAAACTAAGTGGAAGAGAAACAACACAAAGCCTCGATTATCCATTATACCATAGAGAAACCAGCAACAATGGAAACAACAGTTTAGAGTGAACAAGTATGTAATCAACCTTTTAATACAAAGGCTTATAATAATGTCTTAGGGAGCTTATACACAGATACAGGTGAAGAATATGATTGGAAGCCAGAGACTCCAGTGGCAGCATTTCCTAACAATATGTTTTAATGCCTTAATCTTAGTAGGTATAAAATAACCTCTCAGCTTCTCCGTCCATAGGGATTTTGGGATACACAGGGTTGGCACCCTAATTTTACACCTCAGTGCTCAGTCATACTAGTTACCAGTTCAGTTTGCATTATGAAAATGTCTTGATAAAACACCCCAATATACCCTTTTCCTCTGGTTTATGTTCTCTATTAGGACCTGAAACATATGATCATTCAAAACAACTGAAAAAGTCAACTGAAAACCACAGGCTTATGTTATTGGACCTATGGATCGAACATGTTTTGGCACATTAACATTTTCTTTCTCTCCCTTTCTCTCTTTCTCTCTATCTTCTTCCTACTTCTTTCCTTCTCCCTTTTCTTCTTCATCCTCTTCTTCCTCTTCCACATCAATTCAATCTATATCAAATAAAGCCTATTCTGTTAGCTTCTCTTTAGGAAAAGAACTTTGATACATAAAATGCAGCAGACAATACTACATAGGGTAGCTACCTACATAGGTAGGCCTCTTTAATACGTTTATTACTCATGACTTGAAACCTATGTGTATCCTAAACTGCTCCAACCATTATCTAACTCCAAACCATATTTTAGCTAAGCCCAGCCCCATCCCTGATGAAGTGCCTAGAAACTGGAAAACCTCCCAACTCTGACACACAGACCCAATCACTCTTATTTGATATATTTAATGTTTTTATTTATTTTTACTATATTTACCTATTTTTCTTTTAACCTCTCTCTTATCTTTTGCTCTCTCTTCCTCTTTCTTATTCTATACCTAAGCTAATTATTTAGTAAGTAGTTGGTATAGAGCAGGGGTGGTGAATCAGAGAGCCACACCACACAGTGAGAAACCTGCCAAAACAGACACTCACACAAAAGCATATTATTTTAACAATAATATATTAAACACATATTGCATTTTGTCATTTTGAGTGAGGGTAAAAATCCAGTTTGCCACCCCTGGCATAGAGATTCTGCAACTCTGTTAGGAAGATATGTGCCCCAAAGAAGGACAAAATATTTGAAAGATTTATCTTTTGCAAATCCTGGGCATATATCCTGGACCCACCTTGAGCCATTCATAACAATTCTTTCTTTCCTTAATCCTATGTTCTTTTCTTACTATCCCTATGTATTTAAATTGCAACTGAAGAGCAGTCTGAAAAAAAAAGCATTTTATTTTTTAATATTTATATATTTTTATCTTTATTTAAGCATCATGATTACAAACATGGTTATAGTTGTATGATTACAGACATGTAAAGAACACCCCCCTTCACCAGTGCAACATTCCCACCACCAATTTCCCAGATCTCCCTCCTCCCTACACCCCCTCACCTGTACTCGGGACAGGCTTTCCACCTGCCCCACTCATTCACATTATCACGATAGTTTTCAGTGTAGTCATCTCTCCCACTGCAATCATCACTCTATGTGGTGAGCTTCATGTCATAAGCTGCACCTACCAGCCCTCGTGTCTCTTGTCTCTGAGATACTGTTAAAAGTGTCTTTCATTTTTCTCAAAACACATAGATGAGTGAGACCATTCTGTGTCTTTCTCTCTCCCTCTGACTTACTTCACTCAGCATAATAGATTCCATGTATATCCATGTATAGGAAAATTTCATGACTTCATCACTCCTGTCGGCTGCATAGTATTCAATTGTGTATATGTACCACAGTTTCTTTAGCCACTCATCTGTTTAAGGGCATCTTGGTTGTTTCCAGAGTCTAGCTATTGTAAATAGCGCTGCAATGAATATAGGTGTAAGGAATGGATTTTTGTATTGTATTTTTGTGTTCCTCAGGTATATTCCTAGGAGTGGTATAGCTGGATTGAATGGGAGCTCAATTTCCAGTTTGTGAAGGAATCTTCTTATCGCTTTCCATAAAGGTTGTACTAGATGGCATTCCCACCAGCAGTGAAAAAGAGTTCCTTTCTCTCCACATCCCAGCCAGCACTGCGTGTTTTCCTTTTTTGTGATGTGTGCTAATCTCAGTGGCGTGAGGTGGTATCTCATGGAAGTTTTGATTTGCATCTCCCTGATGATTAGTGATATTGAGCATCTTTTCATGTGCCTTTTGGCCATTTGCCTTTCTTCTTTTATAAAGTGTCTGTTCATTTCTTCTCCTCATTTTTTGATGGGGTTAGATGTTTTCTTCTTGTATAGTTCTGTCAGTACCTTGTAGATTTTGGATATTAGTTCTTTATCTGATAAGTATTGAATAAATAATTTCTCGCACTCAGTGGGTGGTCTTTGTATTCTGGGCACTACCTCTTTTGAGATGCAGAAGCTTCTCAGCTTAATATAGTCCCATATGTTTATCTCTGCTTCCATTTGTTTGGAGAGTGCTGTCTCCTCCTTAAAGATGCCTTTAGTCTCAATGTCATGGAGTGTTTCACCTACATGTTGTTCTATATATCTTATAGTTTCATATCTGATATCAAGATCTTTAATCCATTTGGATTTTACCTTTGTACATGGTGTTAGCTGGGGTTCTGAGTTCGCTTTTTTGCAAGTGGCTAACCAGTTGTGTCAACACCACTTGTTGAATAGGCTTTCCTTGCTCCATTTAGGATTTCTTGCTCCTTTATCAAAAACTAGGTGGTTATATGTGTGAGGAACATTCTCTGAGTACTCAAGCCTATTCCACTGATCTGAGGGTCTGTCTTTATTCCAATACCATGCTGTTTTGATAACTATTACTTTGTAATACAGTTTAAAATTTGGGAAAGTGATGCCTCCCATATTCCTTTTCCCAAGGAGTGCTTTAGCTATTCGAGGTTGTTTATTGTTCCAAATGAATTTCAGAAGTGTTTGATCCACTTCTTTGAAGAATGTCATGGCTATCTTTAGGGGAATCGCATTAAATCTGTACAATGCTTTTGGAAGTATTGCCATTTTGATGATGTTGATCCTGTCAATCCATGAGCAGGGTATGTGTTTCCATTTCCGTGTGTCTTCTCTTATTTCTTGGAGCAGTGTTTTATAGTTTTCTTTGTATAGATTTCTCATTTTTAGTCGATTCCAAGATATTTGAGTTTGTGTAGTACTAATGTGAATGGGATTGTTCTCTTAATGTCTATTTCTTCCCTATCATTATTATTATTGTATAAAAAGGCCATTGATTTTTGCGTGTTAATTTTGTAGCCTGCCACCTTGCTATATGAATCTATTATTTCTAGAAGCTTTTTGGTAGAGTCTTTAGGGTTTTCCATTTCATTGATTTCTGCTCTCAGCTTTGTTATTTCCTTCTGCCTTTCTATTTTTGGTTTCTTTTGTTCATCTTTTTCTAATTCTATAAACTGCGTCATTAAGCTATTTATGTATGCTCCTTCTTCCTTCCTGATGTGTGCTCACAAAACTATAAATTTTCCTCTCAGTATCGCTTTTGCTGTGTCCCATAGGTTCTAATAGTTTGTGTTTTCATTGTCGTTTGTTTCCAGGAAATTTTTATTTCTTCTTTGATTTCATCTCGGACCCACTGGTTGTTTAGTAGTAGACTGTTTAATTTCCAGGTGCTAATTTTTTTCTTCTGTGTCCTTTTGTAGTTCACATCTAACTTCAGAGCCTTGTGGTCAGCAAAGGTAGCCTGCAAAATTTCTATCTTCTTGATTTTATGGAGGTATGTTTTATGTGCCAGCATGTGGTCTATCCTGGAGAATGACCCATGTACGTTGGAAAAGAATGTTTATCTAGGTTTCTGAGGATGGAGTGTCCTATATAAATCTACTAGGCCTCTTTCTTCCATTTCTCTTTTCAGGTCTAGTGTGTTTTTGTTGGGTTTCAATTTGGTTGACCTATCAAGTGCTGACAAGCCTGTATTGAAGTCTCCCACAATTATTGTGTTATTTATATAATTTTTTAGATTTGTCAACAGTTGTATTAAATATTTTGCTGGTCCCTCATTGGGTGTGTATATGTTTAGAAGAGTGATTTCTTCCTGCTGTACATATCCCTTGATTAGTACATGATATCCATCTTTGTCCCTTACAACTTTTCTGAGTATAAAGTTTGTGTCATCTGATATTAGTATGGCCACCCCCACTTTTTAAAGGATGTTGTTTGCTTGAATGATTTTCCTCCAGCCTTTGATTTTGAGTCTATGTTTATTCTGACTATTGAGGTGTGTTTCTTGTAGGCAGCAGAAGGTTGGTTTCAGTTTTTTGATACATTTTGCCACTCTGTGCCTCTTAACGGGTGCACTTAGTTCATTGACATTGAGAGAAATAATTGTCATGGGATTTACTGCCATCTTTGTGTAG
>PVKC010004819.1:19786-34832 GCA_004027635.1 Crocidura indochinensis
TTTTTTTTTTTACTATATCCAACCACTGCCTTCTGGCCTTGAGTGTTTCTGGTGACAGGTCTGCTGTAAATTTCATGAATGTTCTCTGAATTGTAATTTTCCCTTTTGAACCTTGCTTCTTGCAGAATTCTATCTCTATCTGTGGGGTTCATCATTGTGACTATGATGTGTCTTAGGGTGTTTCTCCTGGGGTCTTTTTTAGCTGGTACACTTCGGGCATGGAGGATTTGGTCACATGATTTCTTTAACTCTGGTAGTTTCTCTGTGATGATGTTCTTGACTGTTGATTATTCCTGGAGATTTTCTTCTTGGGTCTCTGGGACTCCAATGATTCTAAAGTTGTTTCTGTTGAGCTTATCAAAGACTTCTATTTTCATTTGCTCATATTCTTTGAGCAATTTTTTCATTGTCTGGTCATTTGATTTAAGGCTTTTTTCCCATCTCTTCTGCTGTGTGAAGTTGTTATGCATTGCCTCTTCCAGTACACCAATTCTATCCTCAGCTGCTGTTAACTTGTCGGAAAGTTCATTCATCATGTTCTCCAACTCATCTACTGAGTTTTTCAGACCTGCTATTTGACCTGATATTTCAGTTTGGAGTTTTCTGATTTCTATCTTCATAATCTCTTGATTTTTATTAGTGTTCTGATCTATACTTTGAGTTCTGTGAGTATTCTCCCTATTTCTTCTCTAAACTCCATTTCTGAAAGACTGCTTAGGTGGCCATTTTTGGGTCATCAGAGATCCCATCTTCATTCTCTATGACTGATGTTGGTCTGTGTAGTTTCCCCACTCTCGCGGTTGTACTGTGGGTTTTTCTACGTGTTGTGGTGGTATTCATTGGCTAGGTGGAGTGCGAGGCCGCGAAGCAAAGCGGAGGTTCATACCTGGTGCTGCTCAGGGCTCACTCCTGACTTTACACTCAGAAATCACTCCTGGTAGGGTTTGTGACCATATGGTGAATCAGGAATGTAACCCTAGTTGGCTTTATGCAAGGCAAAAACTCTGCCCAGTGTTCTCTCCAGTTCTTCAATATTTTCAACAATGAAAATGTCAGTTAATAAGGATGCTCATAATCATAACATAGAAATGTTTATTGGAATCTATTTAGAAAATAGTCAATGAAGCAGAGTATATTAGCATAATTCTAGATTAAGTATGCTTATTTTGTGGGGCTTTTATAGAAAAACCTGTCTGTGTGTCACTCATCAAGCAAATTATAAAAAAAAGTTTGATTTTTTTCCTTGAGATATTTTGCTAATTTAAGGTACAACTGTGTTGTTAATATAATAGCATATGCTTGAACTTCCTCTTAGATGGGTGGAGACAGTCTATTTAAGATCCTTTGTGTTATGTGTTTCACCATATGTCCACGTATTTCACATTTGTCTTAGTCTCAGTGATCCAAAGTTTTGGGACAAAAATTTGTAGTTCTTGGGGCCCAGGAGATAGCATGGAGGTAAGGTGTTTGCCTTTCATGCAAAAGGTCATCGGTTCGAATCCCGGTGCCCCATATGGTCCGCCGTGCCTGCCAGGAGCAATTTCTGAGCATGGAGCCAGGAGTAACCCCTGAGCACTGCTGGGTGTGACCCAAAAACCAAAAAAAAAAAAAAAAGAATTTGTAGTTCTGGAATATGAGGTGGTAACAAAGATGGAATGATAAAATGCTAATTTTAATACAGTAAATGAAATTGTTCTGCAAATCTTATTTTCCACTCTATGATTCTGGATTATTAATCAAGAAACTACTTGACAGATTGATATTTAATTAAATTGAGTATCAATTATAAGTATATGTTAACCCTGTTTATTAACAATGGCTAAGTCTGCATTAGTATAGTGCTAACTAAATATGATGCAATGAAAGCCCACATTTGGTTCTAGAATGCAAATGTCTTTTATTCAAGGGAAAATAGCAGACACTCCAAATATTTATATATTACAGACAAGAAAAATAATTTTTCCAAGGTTTAAAAATACCTATAATTTACTTTCAAAGTATTCAGATAAAAACAGCTATTACTACTATCTTATAGTTGATATAATAAGTGTATTTGATTATATAATCGCATAGAAAAGACTGTATTTTCTATGAGAAAGTCTAGAAATTTTATCAAATATATCTAGGAAATAGCATGTTTAAAATATGAATATTGTCTTATTGTTCCTGAAACATTGGCCTCCTAACTTACATTAAATCCTTATAACTTTCACATTGGAATTAATGTTTTTTAAAGGTTTATGTTTTATCCACAAAAGCCATAACATGGAATTGGAGAAACAGTACAGTGGAAATGCAACCTTACTTGGACCACACAGATTTTTATTCCTGGCATCACATATGTTTGATCCCATAGCCAATTCCAAGAGTGATTCTTGAGTGAAGAGTTAGGAGTGAAAACTGAGCATTTATAATAAAAGGAACACAAACAACAACGAAAACCGTACAACACAGCAATGGGAAACCACACAAAAGTGACAGTCTTCATCCTTGCAGGTTTGACTGATGATCCACAAGTACAGATTATATTATTTGTCTTCCTGCTTATTACCTATTTGCTAAGCATTTAGGGAAATTTGATCATTATTATACTCATCCTAGTAGACGCACATCTCAAGACTCCTACGTACTTTTTCCTTAGGAATTTTTCTTTCTTAGAAATTTCCTTTACTACTACCTGCATTCCTAAATTACTTGCTTGTATGGCAACTGGGGACAAAACCATTTCCTATGAGTGTTGTGCCACTCAGGTTTTCTTTGCCATTCTATTTGGTGCCTCTGAATTTTACTTGCTGGCAGCCATATCTTATGACCGCTATGTGGCCATATGTAAGCCTCTGCATTACACGACCATCATGAACAGTAAATTTTGCCTATTACTTATGCTCTCTTGTTGACTGGCTGGCTTTTTTACCATATTTCTGCCTCTCCTTTTAGGCTTAAACCTTGATTTTTGTGACTCCAATGTTGTTGATCATTTCTATTGTGACCAAC
The DNA here is from genome assembly GCA_004027635.1 of Crocidura indochinensis. Taxonomy (NCBI): domain Eukaryota; kingdom Metazoa; phylum Chordata; class Mammalia; order Eulipotyphla; family Soricidae; genus Crocidura; species Crocidura indochinensis. The sequence goes on from PVKC010004819.1 coordinate 22,781, forward strand.
TCCTCTCATGCAGATCTCCTGCTCAGACACACATGCCATAGAGACAGTGGGCTTCATTTCTGCTTTAACAACACCTTGGTCACTTTGATATTGGTGATAATATCATATACCTATATTGTACTAACAATTCTAAGCTTCTCTTCAAGTACTCAGAGGAAAAAGGCTTTTTCAACCTGTTCCTCTCACATGATTGTGATATCCCTTTTTTATGGCAGCTGCATTTTCATGTATGTTAAACTATCAGTCAAGCAAAGAATATCTATTTCCAACAGAACTGCAGTTCTCAATATTTCAGTAGCCCCACTTTTGAATCCATTCATCTACACTTTACGGAATCAACAAGTGAATAAAGCCTTCATGAATACAATGCATAGAGTTGTTTCTTACTTAAATAAATGAATTATCATATGCATAAATTCAAAGCATTATTTATATGTATATTAAATTCTAGTACAATACAAACGTTCTCTACTTTTTGATTTTATGTTCCTATTAATTATATGAAAATATTATACAATTATTTTCACATAATCATTTTAATAATTTTTATTGAAACCATTGTAAATTATAAGTCCTTTATAGTTGGATTTCAGGCATACAGTGACAATGGATTAGGGCTATTTCATCATATTTTTTTATTAACTCCACCAAAAATTCTCAGCATACATTTTATATCTCCACCCATAGCATTTGGCCTGCCAATGTAACTGGGCCATTTAAGTATAGATTTTTATAATTTAGATCTCTTGATTATCTTGTTGATTTTAACTTTGTTATTTAGTTTTGTGTTTCTTTATCTGCACCAATGCATCTGACACCACTTAGTCTCTGGCTCCCATTCTCCTTTTTTTTTTTGCTCTAAATTTTGTAGAAAATTACAAAAATATGAGGTAAAACAAAGTAATTCATTTTCCAAGATTTTATGAGAAAGACAGAATTGCCTATTTATAAGCTAGAAAAAAATATAAGAACAAAAAGGGAAGGTGGCAGATTCTTTCTTTCTTTATTTATTTTGCCTATTCACAGCATATATTGAGGAAATTGGAAAGGAAATACCATTATCCTAAAAAAATAACAGAGTTTTCTACACATAAAGCATCCTGCCATAAAGCCAACTACAGGCTCTGGGCCTGTAATACTGTTGGGGTTGGGAATCAGTCCCCCCCCACCCCAGCTCTCAAGCAGCGTCTCGAGTGTTTCAAAGATATGCGGAGCCATGAAAATTTGTAAATATGATTTATTCTGATGCCGATTGGCACTAGGGTCAGTGCCCACCTAAGAACCTCAGAGCAAAGACACTGGAACACAAAACTCACACTTTTTTTAGACAGTAAAGCTACAGCGTTTTACCCCCTGCGATAGACAAAGCCTGGTACTTATCTTAGAATAACATAGGTCTCCTAATTCAGGAGAACATTTGTTACAACAAAGAAACAACCACCACAAAAATTAACAGTGGGGGTGGTTACATTTTATTATGCAGGGTAAACCTTACACCTAGGGTTGCATTCCTACCCTAAATAATGGGGGGTAGCTAGATTACTTTAATCTTATTAGGAGTGAGCTCCTGAGATAGGTCATGTGCGAATTGAAGCCTTTTGTTATTCCTGACTTGTGACTGCTTTTAAAGGGAAAGAAAACTCTTAAACTAAAAGGAACTTTTTATAGGAAAATCTCCTTTTCTTTTCATTTTCTTATAGGAAAATCTTTCCTTTTCATTTTCTTATAGGAAAATCACCTTTCCTTTTCAATACTATTAGTGTTAATAGTTGGTAGTATAATTATTAATACTACCCATTATATATAATTATATGCTAGTATTAGAATTAATTGTCCAATCCCAAGTTCTTTCTTCATGGTCCCAGGAAAAGTTCTATTCAATTGCGGTTGATGGCATCAAGATTCTGTAATTAGAGATCTGTTTTATCACAGATCCTTTGTCAAAGTCAGGGTGTCATGAGCATCTTCTGATTTGATCTCACTGTTAAGTGGCAAGGCAGTGAAACCTGCCATGAAAGCAAGCTGCTGTTTCTTAGTCATCAGGGTGTCATACGAACCCAACCACCTTGGAGTAATTTGGTGCCAGTGAGTCATTAGGGACTCCCAGGTGGAAGTTTAATTCCTGGAGCTGATACAAAACAGAACAAACAAACAAAAAACAACAAAAAACATCCCAGTTCCTATGATGGTATCTGAGGTTTAGGGTTAGAAAATCAATGTTCAGTCAACTGAGGCCTAAGTCAAATATCTATGACAAATGTTCAATGTGAAAATCACCCCTGTAACGTAAAAATTGAGTTTCCATAACTATTAGATAAAAACGTATTTCAGAGCTGGAGAAATAGCACAGTGGTAGGACTTTTTTCTTTTTTGAAAGCAGCCAACCCAATGGTGGTTGGCTTGAACCATCAGTGGTTTGATTCCCGACAACCTATATTTTCTCCCATGCCTGCCAGGAGTAATTTCTGAGCAGAGAGTCAGTAGTAATCACGGAGAGCTGTCAGGTGTTGCCCCAAAACAAAAAAACAATCAACAACAACAACAACCACAACAGCAAACTTTTTTTCATATACAAGTGCTGTAGGCAGCTTCTGTCCTACAGCCATCAGTGGGATTTCAGTGAATGCACTTTAGGGAGTGTGGGTTGCATGACCGGCGAAATATGAAATATAAAATAATGAAGCCACACAGAGTATGTGAGGTCAACACGTTTTCTGTCAGTAGTGCGACAAGTTTAATTTCTTAAGCAGAGAGATTTATAGGGATAAAATTAGCCATAGGTGAAGAATAAATATTATCACAAAGCAATTTACAACACTAATAATACCTAACCTATGGGTGTGACTGCAAACATTCTAAGTTATAAAGGAGAAGTTTACAACTCAAGAGCTCTTTGCAAGCTTACTTAAAATCAAAATCAGGATTAGGAAGAGGTAGGAAATAACTAGGAACTTGATCTCTACTAGACTGGACTCTATTGTTTTAGAGGTCAAGTAAAGAAAGAACCCAAATCCCCTTAGGTGTGGTTAGGTTGATTCCCTTTTTCTAAGGAGAGTCAATTGCCCAGGGTCTACTTTCTGGCTTCGCACTTGATTACCAGAAACTGCAGCTGCAAGGACATATTGTCTTTGATTAAGGTGCTAAATATTATCCAGAAAATGCGGTTCTCTTAGGATCTTTGATGCTGGAATTTCTGAGCCAAAATATTTGATAGAGGCCATAATTTTGCCTGAGATTTTACAAATATCTCTAGCCAAATACTGACTGAAAATGTAATGTCAAGCATCTATTCGGAAATCCCTCAGCCATCCATGCAGGGGAAAAAGTGTACACAGTGGGGCTTTTGAGGAACCCGTGGGGGCTATTTCAGTTCTCCTCGCCAGGAAAATCTGAGGATACATCTGGTGGGTTGAGCTCCCCTAAAAGTTTATGTAAGCCATGGCATGTAGGATTTCCCCATTTTAATGTGCCTGTGCAAAAAAGTATAATGACACATGACACTACTGGTGCATATGGGCATAAAAACAACAAACTCAACAATGCTCATAACTTGGTCTAATCTGAACTTAGATCTCAAGAGAAACGTATCTACTAGAATTTTCTCCTAAGCATGTCCAAAAAAGGAATGGGGAAAGCTACACCTACATAAAGAAATGCACACTGAGAATTATAAATACCAAAGAAATATACAAAGGAGCATATATATTCTTTTTAATTCATTTGATATATTGTGTGCTAGGGCAGAAAAGGTAAAATCTAGATCACAGTTTCAACCTGCAATATGGTCTTGTGGAGTCAGAAAAATTGTGGCTTTCTGGGGACCCCGGCCAGCGGGGGGAAAAGGGGTGAATGCTGCGACTAATTTATGGGTTCCCTGAAGCCGGTCCAACCCAAAATATCTGTGAGGAAACCTGGAGAAGTCAGAAAGAATGGCCCAAGTCTTTTTTTTTGCTGATCAAAGGCAAATTTTATTAAGCGCGGGCAAGCGCTTAAATGCTTTTACACAAAGGGAGGCATGTCTCAAAAACCATTGGTTACTTTGAACAGATTCTCTTCCAATCATATCTTGAATACAGATACATAGCCAAAAATGGGCAAAGGCACTCTACATCTGGATCACGGGGCAGTTAAACATTGGTTAATTCAAACAAGTCTTTTTACCAATCATATGTTTACTAAAGGCATTTGCCAAAAGAGTGAGAAGAGTGGAGTTAAAAACCTCTGCTAACTATTATCAAGGAACTCTTTATTAAGCACAGCCTATAGGAGGAAGGGAGGGGTAAAAGGGGAAGGCAGAATTCAATGGTTGATCCTAGCAATCTTTAACATAACAGGAACTAGAGACATATAACGAAGCATTATCTGCACCCTGTCCCCAGTCTCAAGGCCCTGATTAGTTCAAGAGGCTTTCCTTTTTGCCCAGGGGCTAAAAACCTGCCAAGGTCACGTATGCAGCTTAGCGAAGCTTTCCACGGAGACAGAGGCTAAGGTCGATGGCATTCATTTTGTGCAAGCTAGGTCAGTCTCCCACAAAAAATGGTTCACAGAAGTCAGTGATCAGGTAGTATCCTCAAGCTGAAAGTCTCTCTTGGAATCAAATCCTGGTGGTGAGCAACAGCCGGAGTAAATTGAGGTGGAAGGAAAGGGTCCACATAGAATGAATCAGCAGGAGTGGTGGCAACAGCTTCTTCCCAGGATAAAGCAAGGTGAGCTAGAAGGCTGTCCTTTTGCTTTGGGAGCCAGCTGGCAGCTGAATGTGACAGGGGAAGAAGGTTCTGGTTCCTGTGGAGTTAAGAACTGTGAGTGACCAAAGTAAGAATGCCTGTCTTGAATACAGGCAGGGGTGGAGGAGAAAGATATGAGGGACATTAGTAATGGGAATGTTGCACTAGTTAAGGGGGTGTGTTCTTTTTATAACTAAAACCCAAGTACATCTTTATGACACAAAACAAGAGAACCTGGAAGAAATGAGTAAATTTTTTGAACTCTTACAACTTTCCAAGGTTGAATCAAGATCATCTGGAATACCTGAATGGACCTATCACTATTGAGAAAATTGAAATGGTAATCAAAAGGCTACCCAGAAACAAAGCATAAAAGCCCAGGTCCAGGGTCTGGTGAGGTGGCGCTAGAGGTAAGGTGCCTGCCTTGCAAGCACTAGCCAAGGAAGGACCACGTTTGGATCACCTGGTGAAGGTGCCCCAAGCCAGGGTCAATTTCTGAGCCCTTAGCCAAGAGTAACCCTTGAGCATCAAATGGGTGTGACCGGAAAAATAAACAACAAAATACCAAACCAAACCAAAACAAAACAAAAAAAGACCAGGTCCAGATGGATTCACTAGTGAATTCTTTCAAACCTTTAAAGATGATATACAGCCAATCCTCTTCAAGCTCTTTTAGGAAATTGAAGAAACAGAAACAATTATATAATATATATTTTCCTTTTTTTTGAGGGGGGTATGTTTATTTATTTATTTTTTATTAAAATATTTTATTTAAACACCTTGATTACATACATGATTGTGTTTGTGTTTCAGTCATGTAAAGAACACCACCCATCACCAGTGCAACGTTCCCATCACCATTGTCCCAAATCTCCATCCTCCCCACCCAACCCCCGCTTGTACTCTAAGCAGGCTCTCCATTTCCCTCATACATTCTCATTATTAGGACACTGACAGAACTTTACAAGAAAAAAAAATCTAATCCCATCAAAAAATGGGGAGAAAAAATGGACAGAAACTTTGACAAAGAAGAAATACAAATGGCCAAAAGACACATGAAAAAATGCTCCACATCACTAATATCAGGGAGATGCAAATCAAAACAACTATGAGGTACCACCTCACACCACAGAGAATGGCACACATCACAAAGAATGAGAACAAACAGTGTTGGCGGGGATGTGGAGAGAAAGGAACTCTTATCCACTGCTGGTGGGAATGCCGTGTAGTTCAACCTTTATTGAAAGCAATAATATATATTTTCTATATTACAATGATAATATTGTATTTATATTTATTAAGCATAACATATTATATAATAAGTATAAATGTATTTATATTATATAGTACAATATTATAATTATAATATAATATAATATACTATATTATATTATATTATATTATATTATATTATATTATATTATATTATATTATATTGTATTATATTGTATTATATTGTATTATTAATTATATTATATTATATTATATTATATTATATTATATTATATTATATTATATTATATTATTATATTATATTATATTATATTATATTATATTATATTATATTATATTATATTATATTATATTATATAAATACAAATATATATACATATTATAAATATATACATATTTAAAACATCCGAATATTTATAGAATCACCCTCCACTTTATTTTCCAAGCTTTTTACCAATGGGTTAACTTTTTCTTCTTAGCATATAACTTCAGTTTATATGCACACAGACCCTAATTTATGTACAACAGCTACAGATCTTATTTTCAAGGCTGCCTATAAATAATAGTAAAATGTAAAATCAATGAAACCATTATCAATTTCCCAAATATAATGGAAATTATTATTCACTGTAATTTTATTCTTAATTTAAATCACAAATTGGTGATCAAAAGTCTGTTTTTGCAAATAGTACGGATGAAGCTTAGATTTTATATGCTCTGATTATAAAATTATGTTAGATTCCTTTATTTTTATGCCATTTGTGGCGATGCACAGGTGATACTTAGGCACCCATGCCTAATAACGAGACAAGCACCTTAACTCTTGAGCTCTTGTTTCCTTGTGATAATTTAGTAAGGCTTACTTTTTTAATACCCTTTACTACCATTTCTGATGTTGCACTGTTTATAAAACGTAAATGTAACAAAATAACTACACTTGTCTTTTTAATATCTTTAACTACCCTTACACTTCAAAATACATGTTGAATGAGCATTAAGAAACATTCATTATTGTAAAGACAGATCTGAGCATGCCTCTTTTTTACCAATACATAGGTCTATATACACCTAAATAAAAATGCAGAGTTCACATGGGATCTCATGAATAAAATCCACTGGAAAATTAATTATTATCTCTGAGAGATTTACTATTGTTAAATGCAGTGCTGTGCAGATTTAGAAGGAGCACAATTTCATAGTAAATATACCCTGAAGCAGGATTAAATATTGTCAGAAATTGCATAAAGAAGGGACTGTCAAGTAAAGAATTGACAACAGGAAAGATTGAAAGCATGAAAGCAAGAAAGAAAGAAAAGAAAGAAGGAAGTAGATAGAAAGGACCAAAGAAAAGAGATAAAGAAAAGAAAGAAGCAAGGAAAAAGAAAGTCAGAAAGAAGGAAGAACAAAGAAACAAAAAGGGAAAAAAGAAGGAAGAATGAATGATAAAAATATAGGAAGGAACAAAATTCATAAATAAATAAATTATTTGGTGTTATATAGGGTTATATCCATTCAGGGAGAAATTAAATATGGTATCATGATTCCTTCACAACTTGATGAAAAGTTATATATTGAATAATGGAAAATTCATCTAAAAGGATGAAGAAAGATAAAAAGAAAGAAAAAGAAACAACTACAAAAGAAGATGAATGAAAGAAAGAAGAAATAAAAAGAAAAAGAATGACAGAACAAAAGAAATAAGGAAAAGAGAAAAAAGAAAGAAAAAAAGAAGAAAGAAAAAGAAAAATGGAAGAAAGAGAAAAAGAATGAATGAAAGAGAAAAGAAAGAAAGGAAGAAGAAAGAAAGAAAAAGAAAGAAAGAAAGAAAGAAAGAAAGAAAGAAAGAAAGAAAGAAAGGAAAGAAGGAAGGAAGGAAGGAAGGAAGGAAGGAAGGAAGGAAGGAAGGAAGGAAGGAAGGAAGAAAGAAAGAAGAAATAAAGAAAAGAATGATCAATGATGGCTGGAAAGAATCATGTATAACCCAGTAAGCAAAAGTTAATTTAAAATGTTTGACAAACTTGATATTAGTACCAAATCTAGAATTTAAATGTAGGGGAAAATGGCAGAACATCCATTATATTGACATCTTTAAAGATTCAACTGCACTGACAAAATAAACTTGAAAACTTTTCCTGTTCTTATTTTTTTTACCATATTTTGTACTATATCACCCTAGCATTTCTGTGTACTTTATCACTTTACCAAAGTAAATTTACCCACTCCACTCCTTGAGTGCAATTGCAAACCATTCACAAGCAAGAGGAATAAACTTTTAGAAATGTAATCTGGGCTCAGCAATCTGTGATGGGCTCAGAACAGTGCTAAATAAATCCTTTTATTTTTTGTTCGTCTGATTAAATATCTTTGTCTCTTTTCTTGACAGGTAGTCTCAAACAGTATGAATCTAAATTCAAATTCTATAACATTGTAAAGCAATCGCAAATACATAAATATAAAAAAATTAAAAACTATACTTAAATTTTCTAAAAGCTTAACATAGCTGTTACAATATATTCTAGAAATATAAAGGAATGGGTAAAAATATTGAAAATATAACAGCAACTTTACTTATTATGTACAAATGTCTCAAGCAGTTTTATAATTCTGCAATTTCTTCTTAAGAATTGAAAGCTGGGGTCAGAAGGTAAGGCGTTTGCCTTTCATATAGAAAGATTGTCGTTCGAATTCCGGCATCCCATTTGGTCCCTGGTGCCTGCTGGGGCAATTTCTGAGCATAGAGTCAGGAGTAACCCCTGAGCACTGCCATGTGTGACCCAAAAAACAAAAAAGAAAAAAATATTGAAAGCTAATGTAGTAATCTGTCCCCAGGAGAGGTTCACTGATGTAGGTAGGGAGAACGAGGTCTTTCCCCTCCAGCTCGGAGAACGCATCTCCCAGCGGTTCTGAGGTGAATGCGGCAGGAAGAAATCCAAAAAACAGCCAAGCTTCCAAAGAGGTCGAAGCCTCAAACGGCTTGGGTAAAGGCCAGCAAGAGAAAAAGGACCTCCGCTTTCCACAGATCCTTGCTTTTATAACCCAGAATCAGGTACAACCCAATGGTGGAAACAGAATCAGGTACTACACTAGGGTTGGGGCAGACTGCCAGGTCACACCCTAGGGTAGGGTACAATCACTGATCAGGGTAGGATCAGAAATGTTTATACACAATAGTTCCAGATCATGAAAGCAGAATAAAGTACTACCCTAGGGTGAGGGCACACTGCCAGGTCACACCCTAGGGTAGGGTACAATCACTGATCAGGGTAGGGTCAGAATGTTTATACACAACAGCTCAAACATTATCATAAAGTATATTGCAAAATCACATATTGTTACTTGTAAAGAACACATGCCACTTTTCTTTTCTTCTCTGTTATCATAAAAAAACATTAACACCTCCTTTGGAAGGTCTAAATAAGTTATGTGTTAAGCTTTATGTACTCAAAGATTCAAAGTATGTGTAGTAAGATCTCAACAGCACTTTTAATAATAGATGTGATAAACTATTTACCTTGTTTTGATCTCTTAGCTCCTATAGATATAAGCCTCTCTCTATAATACATATATATATGTACATATACATATATAATATATACATATATATGTATATATACATATATATAATATATATATTATGTATATTACATCATTTAAAGCACCTTTTTGGAAGAAATAAATTGACCAAGCAATCAATAATAGAAGATACAACAGTTAACACACTCAGAAATAATATTAAAATATGAAAATGGTAGAAATAGATGATTTAAATGATTTTGATATGGGATAAACTATCATAATAAATAAATTGGGATCCAAAGAGATAGCAAAAGTAGGTAAGCAACTTTTCTTGCAGGCATCAGGTCTGGGTTCAAGTTCTAGTACCCCAGATGATCCTCCAGCCTCTCCATGTTTGATTTCCGAGTGCAGTCAGGAGTAAGCCCTATGCATCATAGGTGTACACCAAAGCAAAAAAGAAAAAAAAAAAGATAAAGATTAGAAACTACGTACCTATTCAACAACTGACATATCATGGACTACTTTTATAAATCCTAAAAACATGGTTTACTGACAAAAACAAAAGCTAAGTATCCAATTTGTCATTTACATTAAATTCTCTGCATGAATTAATATATACTGTTTTTCTCTTGGCTGTTGTAGTGATTATATTTCTCCTGTTTTTCACTGTTCTATATCATCTACATTCAGTTTTGACAGAGTAATTTTTAATGCAAAATCATTGCAAGTGAAAATTTATGAAACTATGTAAATAATTGAATTAATTGACTTATAATATCCTATATTGTTATGATCATACATAACACTGCACTAAGATGATTGAAGTTTTATTTATTTTATTTTTATTTTTAATAATATATTTTATTTAAACACCTTGATTACATACATGATTGTGTTTGGCTTTCAATCATGTTACGAACACCACCCATCACCAGTGCAATGTTCCCATCACCATTGTCTCAAATCTCCCTCCTCCCCACTCAACCTCTGCCTGTACTCTAGACAGGCTCTCCATTTCCCTCATACATTCTCATTTTTAGAACAGTTCAAAAAGTAGTTATTTCTCTAATTAAACTCATCACTCTATGTGGTGAGCTTCCTGAGGTGAGCTGGAATTTCCAGCTCTTTTCTCTTTTGAGTCTGAAAATTATTATTATTACAGGAATGTCTTTCATTTTTCTTAAAACCGATAGATAAATGATACCATTCTGTGTTTCTCTCTCTCTCTCTCTCTCTCTCTCTCTCTCTCTGACTTATTTCACTCAGCATGATAGATTCCATGTACATCCATGTGTAGGAAAATTTCATGACTTCATCTCTCCTGACAGCCGCATACTATTCCACTGTGTGTATGTACCACAGTTTCTTTAGCCATTAGTCTGTTGAAGGGCATCTTGGTTGTTTCCAGAGTCTTGCTATGGTAAATAGTGAAGCAATGAATATAGGTGTAAGGAAGGGGGTTTTGTATTGTATTTTTGTGTTCCTAGGGTATATTCCTAGGAGTGGTATAGCTGGATCTTATGGGAACTCGATTTCTAGTTTCTGGAGGAATCTCCATATCACTTTCCATAAAGGTTGAACTACATGGCACTCCCACCAGCAGTGGATAAGAGTTCCTTTCTCTCCAAATCCCTGCCAACACTGTTCACATTCTTTGTGATGTGTGCCATTCTCTGTGGTGTGTGGTGGTACCTCATAGTTGTTTTGATTTGTATCTCCCTGATGATTAGTGATGTGGAGCATTTTTTATGTGCCTTTTGGCCATTTGTATTTCTTCTTTGTCAAAGTTTCTGTCCATTTCTTCTCCCCAATTTTGATGGGATTAGATGTTTTTTTTCTTGTAAAGTTCTGTCAGTGCCTTGTATATTTTGGAGATTAGCCCCTTATCTGATGGGTATTGGGTGAATAGTTTCTCCCACTCAATGGCTGGCTCTTGTACCCTGGGCGCTATTTCCTTTGAGTTGCAGAAACTTCTCAGCTTAATATATTCCCATCTGTTAATATGTGCTTTCACCTGCTTGGAGAGTGCATTTTCCTCCATGAATATGCCTGTAGTCTCAATGTCCTGGAGTGTTTTGCCTAAGTGCTGTTCAATGTATTTTATGTTTTCAGGTCTGATATCAAGGTCTTTCATCCATTTGGATTTTATCTTTGTACATGATGATAGGTGGGGGTCTAAGTTCATTTTTTTTGCAAGTGGCTAGCCAGTTGTGCCAACACCACTTGTTGAAGAGGCTTTCTTTGCTCCATTTATGATTTCTTGCTCCTTTATCAAAAACTAGGTGACTGTATGTCTGGGGAACATTTTCTGAATATTCAAGCCTATTCCACTGATCTGAGGGCCTGTCTATGTTCCAATGCCATGCTGTTTTGATAACTGTTGCTTTGTAGTAAAGTTTAAAATTGGGGAAAGTAATTCCTCTCATGTTCTTTTCCCCAATGATTGCTTTCACTATTCTAGGGTGTTTATTGTTCCAAATAAATTGTTTTTTGGTTTTTGGGCCACACCCAGTGACGCTCAGGGGCTACTCCTGGCTATTCGCTCAGAAGTCGCTCCTGGCAGACACGGGGGACCATAT
>PVKC010004820.1:0-34724 GCA_004027635.1 Crocidura indochinensis
AAAGAAAGAAAGAAAGAAAGAAAGAAAGAAAGAAAGAAAGAAAGAAAGAAAGAAAGAAAGAAAGAAAGAAAGAAAGAAGGAAAGAAAGAAAGAAAGAGAAAGAGAGAAAGAGAGGAAAGAAAGAATTGATGTGAAATTGAGGTGGAAAGAGAGCTTAACAGGTTGAGTACACACTACTTTTTTCATGTAGGCACTGTATAAAGAGTAGACCTTTAAGCATAACACAGTCTAGTACCACATTGTCCTGCAGAGTTTCCATTTCCCTATACCACTGACACTGTGTTTAACCTCTGCCAATCATCCCTTCCCTTCCTTTTCTAGTGATAATTTTATACTAAAAACCAGTTTATATTTTTTTCTGTCCTTGGGCATTTGTTACACTCCTCCATGTTTCTTTAGATCCCACAAAAGAGAGAGATAATTTTGTGTCTGATCCTCTCCTGATAAAATTTCTGTAAAGGTAGGGTTTAATCCCAGACATCACATGGTTTCCTGGCACCACCAGGAGCTGTCTGCAAGTATAAAATAGAAGTGCTGGTATGAATCAAAACAAACAAAAAATTGTATAACTGTTTCCATAATTGCCTTTTACCATAAGTTAATGTGATGTTCTCTAAATAAGCCAAACTTTTGCGCCCCCAAAAACCTCTTTCATAACAGTTTCTATTAGATTAAAAAAAGCAGAGAGCCATATTAACATTTTTATTAAAATTAAGAATCTTTGTTTTACTTTCCAAATCTAAACAACATCCTCATGAAACCTTTTATAACAATCAGCATAAAACTTAAATAGGAGACAGGTACTTTATAAATATTACTCAAGGTCATATGACCATATTAGCTAAACATTATAGACTGTTAGCACAAGGATTAATTTAAAAAAATAATAGCAAGAATGTCCTCATTTTTATACTATCAGAATTTGATATGCTTTGTTTATAAGTTAAGATATATATATATTCTGTCACTATATATAGTGAATATATGTTTCATATGTTTCATATATATGTACTCTCTCTATATATATATACACACACACACACATATATATATATATATATATAGAGAGAGAGAGAGAGAGAGAGAAATGTTGGCTAAAACTGCTCCCTTCTCCATATCACTGATATCCTGTAAATGACCATAAATCACAATTGGTTCTTGTCATGAAAGAAACTGCATGTGTCAACTTGAGCTTGTCTGCCTCTAACACAGCTGCAAGGGTGTGAACAGAAATTGTGCTGTAAAGAAGCAAAGATATCTCATGAACAGGGATAAGAAACAAATTTAACCATCCTATGTCAGTAGACTCCTGAGAAAGATGAGACTGGACTATCTTGGCAGTCATTTTTTAATGTTTTTTGATGCAATTAAGCCCAAATAAACGTTAATGTCAATATGTGCATTATTTATTATTGTACCAGGACGACTAACACTTTAAATATAATAGATTCCTAACAATCGAGTAAACTATTGCAAATTGCATGGATATGGTGTTCAATGTTATTCTTAAGAATATGTGGCAAATATTTTATATTTATCTACCAAATACATTATAGAAGCTTTTAGGTCCAAATAAATTGTGCATAAATAATACATGGATATCATTAGCTAATAATTCTTGTGCTTCAAAAACCCTAGAAGTCTTGAGAGCACTGTATTTTTTTTCTTACCCCAAAGTAGCTTTAAAAGATGATTCCTCTCACTGAAATTATTTCCTATTAATAATATATATAGAAAATTATTTCCAGGATAGTTGGGAGTAGAGGATTTTACAGCATTGGGTGCAAACTGACTAGGAATTGATTAGAGACTCACTAAAAAAAAAGAGCATGATCACTTTTATTTGCCACTGACATTTTAATAAAAATCCCAACAGCTATTATAGCCTAATGAATTAAGAGGTGAAATGCACCCACAACTAGACTACAAATAATATATTCAATGGATTTTTTGGTTTGAGAACAAAATTAAAACAACCAAATGTTTGCTTGTGACAAGATTTCAAATAAAGTTCAGGAAAACTGGTCTCCAACACCTTCATTAGCAAAATCAAAAAATCTCGCTCAAAACCTACACATAAACAAAATGTCATATACCCCTTCTGTATTAGAAAATCTATAATTTTGTGAGTATCTTTCAATTATGGCTTTAGTTTACTTCACAGTCAAAAACTAGGCAGGAATAACTTTAGGGTAGAATCCTTTTAATATTGTACTAAATCCATAGCTCAAAGTCAATGGCATGATAACTGAATATATATATTCAGTGGGGTAATTAAGCTAAGTGTGCCAGGAGTCCTGAAGTGTGAAATGGTTTTCATAATGACAAGTGTGAAATAAATAATACTGTGTATCTTTCCCATCTACCATGTATAGAGACACCTACACACAGTATGATATTATTAAAGAAACTGAGCTGAGTAGAAACTGTTCTACCTTCAACCTTATTATTCTGAAGATACCAGACAAACTGAGAACTCCCCATGTTAAACTTACTTAATAAAATTAAATTGATCTGTAACAACATAATTTGTGCTCAGTTATAAGAGAAAGAAAATAAAAACCAGTTTGCAGAATTTATATCAGAACTCAATGAATTAGTGGATGTACTCTATCTACAGCACACCAGTTCTAACTTCTTCACCCAAGGGTCAGACACTTTGCTAGGTTTGACACCCCACTTCAGAGAGAAAGAATGAGAGGAAAAGAGAGAACTCTGTAGTCCTTATCATTTATGTCATTACTGAATAAAGTTTCATTTCCTAGAGTCTATGAAAAACTATTGCTAGGGGTCAGAGACACCGTACAACAGTAGGGTGCTACTTGGCACATGGCTGATCAGGAGTTGTTCCTCAGCATCTCATATAATTTCCCAAGCTCCAGGAGTTATTTCTGAGTGCAGAGCCAGGAGGAAGGCCTGGGCATGGTCAGGTGTGGCCCAATCACTCCGAAAAGGAAAAAATTAACTATTATTAGAATGTTCTTTCAGAGAATATGCAGACTTTGCAGATATCTTCTCTAAATTTACATGTGTTTTGGCACATATAAACAATAATTAAATATTCACTGGAAGAGTATACTACTTTTCATATTTAACATAATCCTGTAGGGCAGCTAATATTATGCCATTTTATATTTAGGAGATTACATAATAAAATAAACTTGTCTATAAAATCAGGTGACTTCTAACTATAACTTTATGATTCTTATTTTTTCTAAAATTTTGTTGTATCACTTCAAAAATAAGTATTGCTCTCATTAACTGTACTAAGTACAATAGCCAAGATGCAATGCAAATATATAATAACAATGAATGACAAAGAAGTTGCAGTATATATATAAAAGAAAAAAGATAAAATTATGCAGTTTAGTGAAATACAGATTGAACTGAAGGATATCAAAATATGTCAGAGAAAAAGACATATTTGAATAATATCACTCATTTATGCATAGAGAAAAAAACAAGGGAACAGACATTACCAAGTAATGGCAAGCACTTTGTTAGGAAAGAGTTTATATGTAAGCATATGTGACATATGTAACTATGGGAATTGTTACCTAACAAAATTCAGAATTCAGCAGTGAGGAGTTGGGTGGAGGGAAGGAAGAGAAAGCAAGAGGCAACTTAAGTACAGTTTGGGGGGTCTTGAATACTTACTTTGTTAATGTTGAAGGTACCGTAATTTTGTACATCAGAACCATAAACATTGACATTTTTGAATTATGTTAACAAAAATATAAAAAGTTATTTTCAAAAGCAAATAAATTCTTTCAAGTAATTTTCCTAATAAAAATTAGAATGACTGGGGGTGGACAACCTAGTATGCCTGTAGCCCAGAGTTGGTCTTATGCCAGAAAACATCAGGGGTAAGGTCTCTTTAAATTTAGGCCAAGGCTTTTCCTTTCCATATCCCCATATTTTGGGTCTCTGCAAACAATAATTACCACTGTAACATCATTTTTACTGTACTTCTTTAACTCATCCTTTACAAAAGAGAGAGAAAGAAGAAGAAAAGCTTACTAAACCTTCTGCTAGGCCTTTAATGAGTTAATTGTTGATTCATTGATTTTCAAAATAAAACTTTTTCTTCCTATTCCATCCCTTTAGTTTTTCTATTTTTTAAATACTTTGCCTTTGTTCTTCCTGAAACAAATGTATTATGATCAATTGTGTCAACTCTACGATGTATTTTCTTTGTTTGTTTTGGCTTTGGTTTTGGTTTTTGGGTCACACCCAGCAGCGCTCAGGAGTTACTCTTGACTCTATGCTCAGAAATGACTCCTGGTAGGCTCAGGGGACCATAGGGGATGCCGGGATTCGAACAACCAGCCTTCTGCATGCAAGGCAAGTGCCTTACCTCCAAGCTATCTCTCTGGCCCCATATTTTCTTTGAATAAGTTTTAAAATATTAGAATTATAATTGACCAAAATGATAGTACAAGGATTGAGAGGTTCGTCTTACATGTAGTTAAAACTAGTTAAAATACATGACACTGTAGATCATTCCCAAAACCCTTCTAAGGTCACTCCAGCAATAGAATATGGAATATCCCCCATATTGATGCTGTTGGGGATGACCCACCCTGTCCCCTTCACAAAAAAGGCAGGAAGGGAGGAAGAAGGAAGGAAGGAAGGAAGGAAGGAAGGAAGGAAGGAAGGAAGGAAGGAAGGAAGGAAGGAAGGAAGGAAGGAAGGAAGGAAGGAAGGAAGGAAGGAAGGAAGGAAGGAAGGAAGGAAGGAAGGAAGGAAAAATTAAAAGGAGCTGGATGAGATAAAGCAAATGTCATAGGCTCTACTGGCTCTGGGTGATAATTTTTTATACTACAATAAAAACGCCTCATATTAGAAGGAAGGAAGGAAGGAAGATGGAAGGAAGGAAAAAGGAAGGAAAGAAGAAGGAAGGAGGAAGGAAGGAGAAAAGGAAGGAGGAAGGGAGGGAGGGTGGGAGGAAGGAAGAAGGAAGAAAGGAAGGAAGGAGGGAGGGAAGGAAGGAAGGAAGGAAGGAAGGAAGGAAGGAAGGAAGGAAGGAAGGAAGGAAGGAAGGAAGGAAGGAAGGAAGGAAGGAAGGAAGGAAGGACTGAAAAATTAAAAGGAGCTGGATGAGATAAAGGAAATGTCATAGGCCCTACTGGCTCTGAGTGATAAATTTTTTATACTAAAATAAAAAAAGCTTCATATTAGAAAGAAAAATAATCAGGTTCACAAGATGACTAACTCCCTTAGGTTTCCTTTTTGAGATATATTCCCAAATCTAGGTTCAAATTTCACTCTTTTCAGAAAGCAGCCTTCCCTTTACCACTTGTAAGTCTTCTCCACCAGTGATAGAATGAATACCTGGGCACTTCGAGAGATATTACTGTCCACTACATCAAAGACATTTCATAACATTTGCTTAAGAGTAACAAATTCTTAATTCTAGATGCAGAAAAGTGTTGAGATCAAAGTCCTAAAGCTTTAATAGATAAAACCAGATTGTGAAGTAACTACAACTTCACAAATAAATATGCTCCTGGTAAACAGAGGCTGAGAGAAAGAGAAAGAGAGAAAACAGGGTGGTTTATTATTAAGGAATTACTATCCAAAAAAGGTTTATTTTAATCCACCTGACCTTCACACCTCAGAATATGAGCCATGTTCTAGTGTAAAGTGACACCAAGGTAATTTCTAGAAAAAAGCTGAGACCAGAGTGACAGTACAGCAGGTAGGGCTTAACCTTGAATGTTAGCCAGCCTGGGTTCAATCCCTGGCACGTCCCAGATGATCCCCTGAGCACTGCTTTGAGTAATTCTTATACATATATCCAGGGGTAATGGTTCAATATGCCCCCAAGTTTGTAGGTATTTTGTAGATGTGCCTCCAAGTGAAGTTGTAGATAAGCCATTGACTGTGTTACAATAAAGGATCAAATTCTCTAAACTAGCCAAAAAAGAGCTTCATTCTTTCTCAAGGATAACTATAGATTATTTTGCATTTGAAAGAACATGTGACAGCAGTCCTACCTCAGAGAGCACGTACAATAAACATGTTAATGAGGAAACACAGTATCAGAAAAACATATTGTGAGTCTGAGAAACAGCATATGTCTCATTTCATAGGGTTTTCTGTGATGGTAGGCATTCTTTTTTTTACTTCATTTCAGAGAAATAAGTGTATAATGAAGGTCTATAAAAAGCATATTACACAATAAACAGCAGCGTCAACTCTGCAACCTTGTTGTGAATCTTTCCCCATGCTTTAAATGAAAATGTACGTTTTAATGTCTTATGCTTGTTTTCTCAAAATAGTTTAGGACAATTTCTTTCCCAAAAATGTCTTCTGCATTTGCAACTAAGGCCCAAAGATGACAGAATTTGCATATCATAAATCAATGCCATCCCCTCAATGCTGCACAAACCATAGATCATGAACTACTTCCTATTCTTGCAAGATCTTTGGAATTTTCCTGCAGGTGAGGAAGTATCACAGCAAGAGCAAAGTGAAAAGAGAGACAAGATGCAGAGCAGCAATGAGGTGAAGGTGGAGGGTGAGAGAAGTTCACTTCACTCTGTAGACTCAAATTCAACAAAGGCTGTTCTAAATGTTTGTACCTAAAAGATACAAATTCAAGAGCTGTACACAGCTCCAGAAAATTGAATGCATAATACACTTTGACTAACTGTCCAAGACATAACCCATTTATATCTACAGAGATTCTGAAACTCCCTCAGAATATAGAAATTTGAAATTTCTGACTTCTATTAACATTTCAACCACTGACACACATTTCTTGACTCAGTTCCATTACTGGGGTTTATTCTCAGTTCCAACAAAGCCCATAAACCTTCCAAAATGATAACAATCACTTGACTTTTCATTGGCAGGTATGCTCAATATAAAAATACCCAAGCTTAGTGTACCCAAATCTTAATTAAATTAAAATATATGACATTTTACTAGTCAAGCATAGTAACTGTTCTAGTCATAATAGTAGTTAAGTTTGTATGATTTTCTATTCTCAAGTTATAGAAAATTCTTTATCTATTCTTTAATAAGCTTTCTTTTGAACCAAGATAATATCATGGAAATGAGAAGTTCAATGACATCATTTTATGTTTCTCTATTACAGTGTTGATGTTCATTCATATTAACTTTCAACTTTTTAGGATATAAAATTATTAAATAAATTGTCTGTGTCTTCTGTGCTCTAGAAAGATGCATGCTCAATGTAGTTCCCAAATCACCTTTTACAAAGTTGACCATAAAAATGGTAAAAATTCTACTATAAACTAGCAAATACATAAAAGCAAATTACATAAATAAAATCCATAAATAATCTTTATAAGGGTGAGTTGCATGAATAATAAAGACGCAAAATTAGAAAATTTCTAAAGAGAATTTCATCTGCTACTCTAAAATATTCACAAACAAAAATAATAAATAAGAACTTGCTTAATCTACATATAGAAAAATAACTTAAATTAAAAATATAAACAGTTTAATTCCTTAAAATAAATGAAAAGAGGGGCCATACCAATGGCACAGCAGTAGGGCATTTGAAATGCAGGCAGCTGACCCAGGACAGACCACGGTTCGATCCCCCGGCATCCCGTATGGTCCCCAAGCCAGGAGAGATTTCTGAGCTTATAACCAGGATTAATCCCTGAGCATCACCGACTGTGGCCAAAAAAAATAATTAATTAATTAATTAATGAAAATATAGTACTGCAGGCACATCTGCTGCAGACAGTACTAGTAGCTGTGCATATGACCAACCCAGATTCTATCCTCAGATTCCCATATAGTCTTCCAAGCACCACCATGAGTAATTCCTGAGAACAGAGCCAGAAGTAACATTTGAGAATCAGTGGGGAAGGCCCAAAGAAATAATCAAATAAATTGTTTTCATATTATTTTACATATATTTCTACACAATGGAAATAACAGCCCTGTGTTTACTCTAATTTCTACCACTGATTCCAATTCGCTGATGAGACTAAGAACAATTATCCTATTTTTTATTGTTTAATCTACTCAACCTAGAGAAATAATTTTTATTATTATCTAGTGTTACCTTATTTTTCCTCTGTATTATTATTCATTTAATAATCATCTTGTACCCACTTTTGTCAAGCAGCATTTGGGGGCTCAATTTCTTCTCCTGGATTCCACATCAACCCTTCAATGTCTAAGTTTTGGATTATCCCAGATCTCAGTTCCCAATGTCCCCAAGACTGTCAACATTTGTTAATTTGAGGTTTCAGAGTCTCTTTTTCAGTTTCATAGCAAATTTTTATGCTAACATTCCTAAATTTATATAGATTTCTGACCTCTTTCCTGAATTCTAGATTCACATATGGAATTACTTGCCCATTATCTATAGTTAGATGTCTTACCCAATCTCAGACTTAACGTGTCTGACATCTGCTCAAGATCTTCACCAAACCTGATTATCTAGCTCTATCAATTCCTACTGGTAAGTGAAACTGAAAATCTGATATCATCCATAGTACCTTTTGATCATATCCCACAATCAAGTTGCCAAATCTATTAGCCTTATCTTCAAAAAGCAATGTATTCAACATCAGATGATTTCATCAGATTTTCCCTGCTATCATCCTGGCCCACGTCACATAATGTCTCTCCTGAATGATTTCAGTGGGTTAATTTCTCTGCTTCCACTTTTGACATCCATCAGAATGTTAAACATATAAAAAACATATACAAATTATCCATACAGTCTTCTACTATTCCTTGATCAGTTCTGAATTTTCTCACCTTAGAAACTAACCATATAAGGATAAAGCTCCCTGCAACAACACCAGGAACTAAACTCCACTGGGAAATTTCTAACACCACTCTGGCACCAACTTGTCCCAGTTCTGATATGACATCCCGACAATGAGGAAACAACAATTTGATCTAAGAGCACGTTGTCCTATTACATCACCTAACAGTAAGAGAAAATCAGACGACTAGTTATCATTGATCTGTGCAAGAACCAAGAGCACTAACTACAGAAGACAGCAGGTGACAACCGTCACTGGGCAGAACTTATCCTGGGACCAATAAGAAAAACCTTACCTTGGGCTGTAGCCTAGGACTTGTACAAAAATCATGATCTCTAGTCACAGAGGCTCGAGTTTGACAATGGGGACTGAGCAGAACTTTTGGAACCATAAGGAAGACTCTATCTTAGGCTTTGGCCTAGGATCTGAGCAAAAATCAAGATCACTTATTACAGAAAACGGATTACAATAACAATGATGGAACAGAACTTCTAGAATCATAAAGATATATCCTAGACCTTGTCCTATGACCAATGCAAATAACAAAATCTCTAGTTACTGATTTTATCATCTAAAACTGAGCAGAAAGTTTCCTGGCACTACAAAAAAGACTTTGGGGAGAGGCAATAAACAGATACAGAGCCAATAGTTGTTGCTTCAAGGGCGGAGAAACACTGACTCTCTTAGGCTAAGAGAATTCCCTTTCTTACTTCCCCGATATTTGCTGTGCCTATGCAAAATAAAGGAAGGGCAGCACAAAACCTTGCCACACCAGCACTACTTTTTCCAATACATATCTTTATTTAAGAACCATAATTGCAAACATGTTTGTAGTTGGGTTTCAGTTACATAATTTTTTAGAAAAATACCCTCCTTCACCAGTGTAACATTCCCACCACCACTGCCCTCCATTTCCCTACTCCCCCCCCCATTACCTGCATTTAAGACAGGCATTCTATTTCTCTCACTAACTATCATTGTAATGGTAGTTGTCAGTGTAGTAATTTCTCCCACTGAACTCATCACTCATTGTGGCAAGCTTCATATCATGGGCTGGACCTTCCAGCTCTCATTTCTATTGTCTGTCTATATTATTGCAATTATGATTTTTACCTTTCTTAAAACCTATAGATTAGAAAGATTATTTTATGTCTATTTATCTCCTTCTGACTTATTTCACCCAGCATAAGAGACTCCAAGTTCAAGCATGTATAGGAAAATTTCATGATCTCATCTCTTCTGATGGCTGTGTAGTATTCCATTGTGTATATGTACCATAGTTTCTTTAGCCACTCATTTATTGTTAAGCATCTGGATTGTTTCCAGATTCTGGCTATTATAAATAGCACTGCAATGAATATAGGTGCAGGACTCCTTTTATATTTTTTCTCTTCTCTTTTCTCTTCTTTTTTTCTTTTCTTTTCTTTTTCACTCTTGTGGTTATTATTTGGTGATTCTTTGTTGCTGGGCACTCTTTATTTTCTTTGGTAGCTGCTATCATTTTTTCTTTATTCTTTGTCCCCTTCCAGCATAACCACTCAACATGAATCATCTTTTTCTACCTCATGAATTGTGCGGGGAAATAAAAATGAACAGTACCAGCATCAAACAGTTATATGAAAATTGAGTGGAATTAAAAAATGATTCGACTTAAACATCAAATCTAAAGTCAACAACAGAAATGATACCCTATCTACAACAAGCTCTACACAGAGGGGAACAGTTTCACTAGCACTCTGGGGGACAAAGGGGAGATATGGGACACATGATGGGAAAAGGGGTGGAGGGAGGGAGGACAACGCTGGTGGTGGGAATGGTCCTGATTCATTATCACTATGTACCTTTAATACCTTAAATGTGAAAGATTTATTTTTCACTTTTTGGTCACAATAAAATTTATTATTAAAAAAATGATCCAACGCTTGATTATATTAATAAACTTTGTTGTCTCTAAATCTCACCATGTGATTGACTAAGGAGATAACTTGGCTTTCCCTCTGTTCCAGGCTTACTCCTCTGCCTCATTTTACTATACTGTTCTCAAGGGCATTAACCAAGCAATATCTATCATTCTAAATCTGTGTCACAGACTCTACATAAAATTTAAACT
Source organism: Crocidura indochinensis (assembly GCA_004027635.1). Taxonomy (NCBI): domain Eukaryota; kingdom Metazoa; phylum Chordata; class Mammalia; order Eulipotyphla; family Soricidae; genus Crocidura; species Crocidura indochinensis. The sequence continues at coordinate 10,876 of PVKC010004820.1, forward strand.
GTGAAACTTGGATTCTTCAATATAAATCTCCATGAGTCTACTCCTCTCCACACTACATAAATTAATCTACCAAAAACATATTACAGATAATTAATTATAAGTGATTTTATAGAATCACAAAGTTCTAAATGCAAAGAAGTAGCATGAATAAATGCTGTACTTTGAAAAGACATTTACATTCCTATGCTCATTTTGACACCATTCACAATAGCTAACATCTAAAGACAAACCCAAGTGCCTAAGAATAGATTACTGGGTCTATAATATCTAATATATACACACACACATATATATATACACATGCATATACTACTAAGCAGATAAGGAAAGATATAATAATACAATTTGCAGCTACATGGATGGTTCTAGAAATTATCGTGCTGAGTAGAGTAAGTCCAAAGGAGACAAACACAATCTGATTTCTTTCATGTATAGAGTATTATAAACCATTGTAACAGATGAAAATGACCAAAGGCAATCTAACCTGAGAACTGGTCTACAGAATTGAGCTTATCACAATGGGAAGATGACAGTGGTTTGGAGGGAACCCTGAGACAATCAATTGTGGAGGGAAGCAGAAAGTCTCCTAGAGGGTGTGAGGATGAAACATTGTAGATATGAAACTTTAGCATTAACTTAAGCATATTGTAAGTCATGGTGACTAAATAAAATTTTAAATAATTAAATACACAGATCAATTATATAATGATTGCTTTATATAATAGTTTGACAGTGCACAAAAAAGAAGCATGTTAATTAAGAACCTGTTACTGTGGTCCCAGTACGATGAAGGAAGGCCATCAACAAGATGAGTTTTGGGGCAGAGAAGAAGATACCTTCCAGGAGAAAATGATACAATTTTCTGAAGCAGAGTATGGGAGCAAATGGGGATAACAGTGAAACATATAACACATGCTCTTCTTTTGCTGTAGTATAATTTCACTTTATGCCTAAATGAATATTATTCATTCATTACAACAAAACATAAAATCAGATATAGCTAGATTCCAAAATGTTATTTTTGTTTTGGAAACATGTTTTTCATAGTATTGAAGTAAAGACTATTTTTTAAAAGAAAATTGTCATTGGTTTCATAAAAATATGTAATTTATTTGGAAAAGTCAATCTCTTAAAACATGGATTCTATCAACTCTGGAAGCAGATTCCATGCTATTTTTGACCCGAAATGCTAAATGACTTAAACATCACAAAATAAAAAGCAGAAAACATGCCACAGAAGATGTGACAATTTTGATAAATGATGATAAATTGTTATGTAGAATGGTAGTTTATAAACTGCTGCTTCTAAACACATTTTAATCATGATTTTTTGCAAAAAAGAATGTTAAGGGGGCATTTTGTATAAAATAGTTGACAAACAAAATTGATACCTTATTAAAATTTGAAATGGACATGGATTTTCTTTTAAAGTTTTAATTTTACTTTGATTTGAATAAGAATGCTTTTTAGACTCACTCACTTCTTTAATATTAAATATAGTTTCATCAGGTGCAACCATTTCATTCAAGGATATAAACCCATGAGAAAGAAGAAAATAAAAACGAAATAACAACATCATTCACATTAAAACATGTATAAGAATGTTCATGGTAGCATGATTCATAACACTTTACAAGAGGAAATATGCCCACCAATTGAAATATCAATATATCATCTCAGTACAGTGAAATATCATGAACTTTGAAAACATACTGTCAAAGAGAAGTAAAGAAATCAAATAGGAATGAAGAAGATGGGAAAGGGGAGTAAACGGGAACAGGAGCCAAGGCTTTGGTTATATTGATGACATGGGAGAGTGGGATAGCTATGTATCTAAAGAACAGCTACACATACAAAGTACAGACTTACTAACACTGAAAACATGAGATATAAACTGAAACCACTGAACTTTGTAATGTACCTTCCAAGCTGGCAGTTGTTCATGTGTGTGTTTGTAGATATATAAAATGAAGTATCGGATAAGAGCATAGGTGGAAGTTAATATTGGTCATGGGTTTTGGAACAGTGTTGAAATAGTGTGTGCTTAAAACTCAACGATATCAATAACTTTACAAATTATGGTTCTCTAAAGAAAAATTTTAAATTATTTTTAAAAATAAATACATTTTAGGGTATTTAGGGTAACTGCCTTGCCTGTGATAACCTAGGATGGCCCATGATTCAATCCCCCGGTTTCCCATATGGTCCCCCAAGCCAGGAGTGATTTCTGAGCATATAGACAGGAGTAATCCCTGAACATCATCGGGTGTATCCAAAAAACCAAAATAATAACAATAAATAATAATAATAATAAATAAATTTTTTAAAAAAAAATGTACTGTCATAGAAGCCAATCACAAGAACCATATGTTGTATGGTTCCATTTATATGAAATACTCAAAATAGGCAAAGACATAAATAACTACGATGCCTAGAATTGGAATAAATTCTAGGAATTTTTAATTATTGAATAAATTAATTAATTAATGCACTTAATAAGTGATACCTACAATGCCTAGAGTTGTAATATATGGGAGAGAGGTCAGTAAGAAAATACAGCATGGGGCTTTTTCCTTGGGTGTGGCAGACCCAGATTTAATACCAGGCACCCCTTACGATTCCCAAGCACATTAGGTATAATCCATGAGTGTAGAGCCTGGAGTAAGTTCTAAACATTGCTATATGTGGCTTCTTCCATCCAAGACAACAATAATAAAGTGTTTGTCTATATGGAATAATCGCTAATTGATATATGGTTTATTTACATGTTGATATAAAAATATTCTAAAATTGTGTGTGACAATTTTAGCACAACTATGAATATACAAAATCAATTAATTGTATATTTAAATGAGTGAACTATTTGATGAGTGCATATAACTATAATTCCATATAATGCATAATATTGTTACAAATGACAGTTAAAATTATCTTATAACTGTTTATCATTTGTGTAGGTTTTTTAAAACAAAGAAGACATTAAGATGTCTTCAACCTTATTTCCCTTTCTTGTATAAAAACAGTTGCCCAGGCTACTATAAATATCACAAGTAGTGAAAGGAGAAAAATGTTACTAAAATTAAACGCTGTTTTCAAAACAGATTTCTCCTTAATATTTAACTGATTATTTGCATATGAATTAATTACCTAACTTTGTCATTAGCTACTGTTAAAATTTGAATCTTAAATAAGCATCCTTCCAATATAATTTTTTTTCTTTTCCAGACTGATCCTAATTTGATTTTAATAGTCACATATTAGAATGAAAATATTTTAAGAATTCAGTCCATATGGATAACTGAAACTTTCAGATTTAAGAGCTACACCATGTATTCTGTGCTATTCTCATATAACCTAATCTGCTTACTATATCTATTTATATCTAAATGCATTATCATCTATTATTTTAGAAAGCAAAGGCCTATGTGAAGCAGTTCTTCTGAGGTTAGAACTTTGGCAAATTATTTATATTAACAAACATTGAAATAAAAGTGTAGTGAGATGTAAAATTCAGTACGTATGTATATCACGAACCGCATCTTGCACATCTTGCAACAGCATATACACAACATTTGGGGAATGGATGATCTAATTTTGTCTTCTTATTTTATAGGTGAGAAAACTTAATTTATTGCTGGGTCCAAAATATCTGTACATCAGAATTACACCAAGGGATGCAGTTAAAATATAAAGAGCAATAGAGATAGTACAAGACTGTAGAAGACTTATCTAGGTTTGATCCCCAGCACCCCTTATGGTCCCCCAAGCAATGCCAGAATAATGCTTTAGTTCAAAGCCTATAGTACTTCTTGAGCACTGCCAACGATAACCCAGTCCCTCCCCACAATCCCTCACAAAATATATAGATAGATCCTAATCCTTCTTCTACAGGTAGATCTGGAAAAGTGTCTGATCATTTAAGTGCCTAATTATTTTCTAAATGATTCTGGTGGTGCTGGCCCAAGAGTAATGTTTCAATACCCCTGACTAAAACCAGTTTGACCCAAGTTAAAGTCAGACCAGTACTCAAGCTAGAAGGGAATCTTCTTCTAGATGTACTATTATAGATGCCTTCAAAAATGTTTAAACTGGGGCTGGAGCGATAGCACTGCAATAGGACATTTGCCTTGCACGCAGCTGACCCAGGACAGAACGAGGTTCTATCCCTGGCGTCCCATGTCAACCCCCAAGCCAGGAGCGATTTCTGAGCTCATAGCTCTGAGTAACCTCTGAGCATCACTAGGTGTGCCCCTTCCCCAAAAAATGTTTAACTTGAATATAGGAGGGCTAGAGTAATAGCATAGTGGGTTAAGTGCAGTAAACCTGGATTCAAACCCCAGTATCCCAATTGGTTCCCCAAGCCCTGGCATGAGTGATATCTGAATGCAGTCGGAAATAAGTCCTGAGCTCTGTTGGGTGTGGCTCCCAAATCAAAAATGATAAAAAAAATATTGAATATAGGAGTGTATATTTATTTTTGTAATATTGATTTGGGGCTCTGGCGGTATAGAAAAACATTGAAGAATTACTGTGTAATGTGGAAACCCAACTTTTTGAATAATTTGTTCCTTTTTGATAGAGACTGACTCAGATGACATTCTCACCAATGAACCAGGGCTCTTTGTAAATCATATCTCTAGTTGTTTCTTCTTTTATTTATGCAACTGACACTGGTGAGAGGTTGTATAGCATTGTAAATTTGATATTCATTTCCCTGTTAAGTGGTGAAGAGCACTTTTACATGTATCTCCTCACCATCTGTAAGTCTTCTTTGACAACAAAAATTACTTCCTTTTTTCATGTTCTCTCCCCATATTTTGAGGGGGTTATTTTTATACCATTAAGTTTTTTCTTTTTTTTGGTTTTTGGGTCACACCCTGCAGTGCTCAGGGGTTACTCCTGACTCCATGCTCAGAAATTGCTCCTGGCAGGCACGGGGGACCATATGGGGCACCGGGATTCAAACCGATGACCTTTTGCATGAAAGGCAAACGCCTTACCTCCATGCTACTCCCGGGCCCCGATATACCATTAAGTTTTGAGTGCTTTAAGTTTTGAGTGCTTTATAGATTTTGGATATTAGTCTTGTTCAGATGTGATTTAATAAGTATTTTCTCCATCAGTTCAGTGTCTTTTAACTCAAGTTCTCATTTCTTTTGTCACGCAGAAGTTTTTTAATTTGATGTATTACTACTTGTTTATTTCTGCTTCAGTTTTCTTGACCAGTTGCACTGACTCACTGAAGATGTTTCCATAATTAACACTATGTAGGATTCTCTCAATGTCTCCCTCAATGAATCTTATGGATTTGTATCTCATATCAAATTAGTCCATTTTGAATAACTTTTGTGTATGATGTGAGACAGGGACTCATTTATTCATTTTCCCAGCGGCATCTCTTGAAGACTTTCCTTGCTCAACTTCATACCCCTAGATCCCTTGTCAAAGTTATATTGAAGGTCTATCTCTGGGCTCTCAATTCTATTCCATCATTTGGAGAGTTTTCTTTGATTCTAATATCACACAGTTGAATTTTATAGCTTCATTGTTTAACTTAAAATTTGATAAAGAGAAATTTTCTATATCCTTTTCCCCCAGTAATTTTTAGGCTATTCAGGGAGTTTTATTATTCCATCTGAATTTCAACAAATCATGGTAACTTTTATAATGAGGGCACTGAACCTGTAGAGTGCATTGAGTAGGATGGTCTGCTATTCATTGAAGCACTATTTACAATAATGGTTCTAGAAACAGCCCAAGTGTCCACGAACAATTTAGTAGATCAAGAAAAAGAGAGTTTATTTTTCTTATACATACCTAGTGAAAAACTTAGCTATAAGAAAAAAGTCAAACCCTGCAATTCACTGTTATTTCCATATAATAAAGGGGTATTGGGCCAAAGGACATCAGAGAAAGTAAGATAAAATGCAGAACAAAGTCTCTCAACTGTAGAATAGAAAAAATCAAGCAAGGGAATTTAACATGGCTAATAGAAACAGTCCCTGAGAGGAGACCTGCAGAATTGAGTTTAGCAAGTGAGTAGGGTGGGAAACATAGGAAAGGACCTAAGGACATTGGAGCAGGGTAGCTGACAATCTGCTGGAACATTGAGAATGGTATTGAAACAACATGCCTGAAACACTAACATAACTAAGATCGTAAGTCATAGTGCCAAAACTAAAAATTGGAATGAAAGGGCAGAAGCAATGATGTAGCAATACAGCGTTTGTCTTGCACCTGGCTGACCCAGGACAGGCCACAGTTTGATCCCCAGCGCTCCATATGGTCCCCCAAGCCAGCAGTAATTTCTGAGCACATAGCCAGAAGTAACCCCTGAGCATCACCTGGTGTGGCCCAAAAACCAAAAAGTCAAAGAAACAAAAGAAGACTTGAGTTTTTTTCTTCAAAAACTCTTTTTTTGCAATCTGATTTAAACATTATCTGCAATTATTGATTTGTATTCACTTACTCTTCTGATAATATTATAACAGATTTATACTAACAACCTTTATGCAAATTTATGCAAAATTTAGTCACTTTTTATTTTGGAAAAAAGTTTAGGTATACAGAAAGTTGCAAAAAGTAATATGTTTATTCTTCACCTAGTTTCCCGATGGCAATATCTTACCTAATTATACTATAATATCAAAACTATCAAATTGCCTTTGGCATAACATGTGTTATAAAATTTTATTATACATGCAAAACTCAATTTAGAAAACCATTTTGTTAATGAATATATGAGTTATTTCTTTGTTATTTATCTGATTTTAAGTATTAGAAAAACAAAAATCCAAGCACTGATAACACCAAAGACAGGCAAGAAGGGGAAGTGGCATGAATACTCATTCTTTCTTAACAGATATGCAAAGTGGTCCAAGAATTTGGGGGGAAATTCTAGCAATGTTTTGCAAAGCATATCCTAAGCATGTGATCCTGTAATCAAATTCCCTGACATTTACAGGGTTAAAATGTATCTACACAAAAATTTGCACACAGATGTTTGATTAACTTTATTATCTTTTGTTTGTTTTTTGGGCCACACTCAGTGATGCTCAGGGGTTACTCCTGGCTATGTGCTCAGAAATCGCTCCTGGTTGGGAGACCATATGGGATGTCGGGCGATCGAACTTCGGTCAGTCCTAGGCTAGTGCACACAAAGCAGTCACCTTATGGCTTGCACCACCGCTCCAGCCCAGATTAACTTTATTGCCAAAACTCAGAAGCAATCAAAATGTCCTTTGGAAGATGAATAAATTTAAGTCTTGTACATTCAGAGAAAATGGAATATTAGTTCGTGCTAAATAGATATAAATCACCAAATCACAGAATGTCATAAAGGAAACATTAATATACAGCATAATAAGCCAATCTAAAAGTATTACCTACTACATGACTCCAAATATGTAACTTCCTTGAGTAATAGCTAGTGGGGGTGGGAAGCAATAGGTAGAACATAAAAATATTTAATCTGTGAAACTATTCTATATAGTACTACAACAGTGGATATATGTGAACATTATACAAAATCTGAAGTAAAAATACTAAGAGTAAACCCCAATATAAGCTATGATTTATATTTGGAGTAATAACAATGTATCAATCTGGGTTCATAAATTATAACAATTGTACTTCTCTGGTTGAAGATGTTGATAATATGTAACTCTATACCTATGTAGGGCCAACAAGATTTTGGGGAATTTCTATAATTTGAAAGGTCAATTTTGCTGTAAATTATTCTGAGAACTTTCAGCTATAAGATAGATAAGAGTCACGTGTACCTAAAATACATAAGATATATATGTATAAGAATTCAAAGTATACCATGAAGACTTTTATTGATAACATTACATTGTATTAATAGAATTTACCAAGAGAAGAACAGAAAGTTCAAGTGGTGTCAAGTATGCACAAGTACCTGAGTTTGATTCCAGCACTACTTGCTCCCACCCCAAGTCTCATCAGTGTGGTTACATGTTGAAGTATCTCCAGTTTCATATCTATAAGTAAAACTAATAGATTAAAGCAACATTTTAAGTTTCTCCATATCAAGTTAAGGTATCTTTCAAACTGACTATAACAATTTTCTTCTCAGAATTCATCTGAGTTACTTGTCTCCCCCACTTTTAACTACTACTAACCTTGTTTTCCAGAAGCAGATTAGGAAGTTTTGTATTATAGCGGTTTAACTGTGTTTTCTGAATTATTAATACGGCATGAATCTTTTCACATGCAATTTGGTCATTTCTGTTTACTCTAGTAGTGTTTATTGGTGGTGGCAGTAGAAACTATGAGGTACTGGGGATCAAATTCAGGTCTCCAAAATACAAAGCATGTGCTCCAGCCTATGGCGCTACATCCAAAAAATTGATGTTACTGTAATGTACAATATAATGTCATTACCTTTCCCCATATATATACATATATGTGTATATAACCAATTGCAATAAAACTATACATTGACAGATCAGATATGTGTTCTTTTTTGGTTACTTGGCCACACCTGGCAGCACTCAGGGGTTACTCCTGGCTCTGTGCTAAGAAATTGCTCCTGGCATGCTCGGGGAACCCTGTGGGATACCTGGAATCAAACCCACATTTAGTTTTTATCAAATTCATTTTTTCATATACTGAAATTTTATATTTTTATTTCATCAAAAAGCTAATTAACATCTACTATAGATCCCTCTGTGCTGTAAAATAAAGACAAAGCAATGATAACAAAAATGAAAATATATGGGGGAGTAGACTTTCTATTAAGGAGAACAAGCTAAGTCAAGAAAGAAGTTGCTGAGCATGTTATATGCCAACATGATCATTATATACTAACTAGATATGATCATGTTTATCCTGAAAAAAATTATAAAATTTTCAAATTATATAAAAATGATTAAAAATAAAGTACAAGAGGGTAATAATAATGTTGAGGAGGAGGACTAAAATTTTAATTACAATGGTAAAAATGAGCCTTAATGAAAAGGAGGTAGGGAAAATGTTTTGGTGACAAAAGCCTTTTACACATGGTCTGAATGATAGTGCAGTAGGGCACTAATCTTGCATGACCTTGACCTGGATTTTATCCCCAGCACTCCATATGTTTCTCTGAGCATTGCCAAGAATGATACCTACATGAAGTAGTAAACACACAGCACTGACAGACATGGGAAAAACAGAGTCATTACACAGAAAATATAAGAAAAGGTAAAAATAGTATGAACCCAGATTTATATGTGAAGCTATATAAATTCTGATACTAGTTCCTAAATAAGGATTACTTTGTGAAGAGATTAATCGAAATATAAATGTTAATATAAAATCAGTCACATCGTCCCTATATTACTAGAAAATATATGTAAGCAATAAAGTTCGAAAATCTCAAATTAAGTATGAAGTAAACTGCAAGGTTAATTTTTAAATATTACAATCACCAATAGCATAAAATTAATGTAATATCATTTAAAATATTAAAATAACCATTGACTGCATATAAAAATTATCAGAAATAATTCTGCACAAATTAAAACCATTTTTAAAGTTCAAATTGGGTCATACAAACCTGTCAAATAATTAAAATGGAAAACTAGTGAGAAAGCAATACTCACAAGTACAGAAGGCCCCAACATGTATTACATATATCACTCATCACTACTCTGACCCACTCCTAAACTAACATTTTTAAAAATATATAGGAAAAGAAGGAGCTCAATTGTGTTTGAAAAAAACATCAAGAAAGTAAGGGCATAAAATTTTCAAAATGAGAATGCAATATTTAAAATATTTGACAGGTTTAAGAAAGATAAAGGAGGGTCCATCTTCTTTTTAATAGTATCTTTATTTAAGCACCATAGTTGCAAACATGTTTATAGTTGGGTTTTAGTCATAAAGAGTACATTCCCCTCCCCATTCCCCAGATCAACCTTCTGACCATCACTGCTCCCCTTCTCTTTCCTTCCCCACCTCCTGCTACCTGCTTTCAAGACTGGCATTCTATTTCTCTCATACACTACCATTGTCATAATAGTTGTCAATGTAGTTATTTCTCTAACTAGACTCACCATCTTTCTAGTAAGCTTCATATCATGGGCTTGTCCTTCCAGCCCTCATCTCTATTTTTTTCTGTGTATTAGTAGCATATTTTCTTTTATTTTTCTTAAATTCCACAGATGAGTTAGACTATTCTGTGTCTATCTCTCTCTCTCTGACTCATTTCACATATACACGATGAAATACTATGCAGCTGTCAGGAAAATGAAGTCATGAAATTTTCTTATACATGGATAAACATGGAAACTATTATGCTAGGAGGGTACATTTTTTTAAATTGAAAAAAAAGAGGCTAACTCTCAACTTGAAAGGTCATAAAATGTTCTAAAGAACATTGCCCATAGAGGTTAACAGTTGTGTGTAAGGGAGTGGGAAGGACAGAAATAGGTTAAACAAAGGTAAATCGGGTTTCTTTTGCTGGGCATTTTCATGACTTAAATGTCACAGTGAATCACTAAATGACTTTTTTGGAATATGATGTCAGTTGAGATATAAATTAAGTATGCATAAGTAGCCTTTCCTGAGCTAGTCTGATTATGAAAAGTTTTACTTTTCATGCAAAACAATACACTGTTAGAGTTAAGCAATGGAAAATCAGATATAAGATTTTTAAAAATCAGAAGAGTTTAATGGATGCAAAAATAAAAAATATAGTAATGTCAAATATTTATTTTTTGGTCATTAGATCTTTCTCTCTTGACACCGTTGGCAGAAAGCCAGAGAAATAAGCAAGTGAACTTAGAAACATGACACAGTGGATGAGGAAAGCATACACTAAAATATGTGTCATAAGTTCTGACACATATTTGCTAAATAGATTATCTGGAAATAAACTCTAAAGTAGTCATACAAATATGCTAAAATAGAAAGATAAATATGATAAATGTACTAGATATAATTGACAAATATAAGTATACCAAAATAGAGTAGGTTTCAGCATAGCTCATAAGTATTAATTTGGAGGCAAAGTTAGGTAGAGTCACAGCCTAAGAACTAAATCCTACAAGGACTCTGAAAAAATATACAATAAACTGAAATTTGAATAAGACATGTTGTTATTTCTAAAATATAAATTGACCAAGAGACACAAAAAGAACCAACAGAATAGATAGACATTTAGATATCAATCTATCAATATCTATTTTTATGTTGATAAATTCTAAAGCGATAGGTAGATTATCTAGAAAAATACAAAACATTTTAAATTTTATCAGTAAATTGTCTGATGCAATGTTTGCTCTACTATGTAAATTACTGGGACAATAATCTGAAATAAAGATTTCAAATATTAAATTACCATCCAAAGAGAAATTCTGCTCCACATAGAAAACTCACTTGGTGGCAGAAAACAAAGCAAAGACATAAGCAAGATTTCAAATATGGTTCATCTAGGGATTTCAGTGTGAAAACTATTCTCATTTTCATAACATTAAAAATGGAACACAAAGCAAATGCTCAGATTCAGAACTGCCTTTAGAAATTAATACTGAAATGTCAAGTTGCCAGGAACAGTGAAGGGTGAGTGCAATTCAGATAATGATGTAGGTCAGAGCCAATATCAACTGGAAAAACTCTTCCAAGGGGCCCTCAACCTGTACTAGACACCACAAGAAGCATGCAAGATGCATTGTCTTGATTAGTCTTCATAAATTCCTCCAGCAGTAATTGCCATTGTATCCCATAAGTTTACAAGTGAACCAATTAAAATCTTAGAAGGGAAAATAATTAATCATAGAAGAAATAAGTGAACAAGTGGTAGCAATAGTGATTGCTGAAAGGTACAACTAAAGTGTGAAATGTTGCCAGCTGATCCCAGCACTGTTACTCTTGACATGCACCAAGGATTCTCAAACTTGGTTATGTCAGATCTCCATGGAACTATGTCAAACACATCTTGCACCCAATCACCTACATGCAGTTTCTAATTAAGTAGATTTTGCATGACCACATTTGTGTTTCTGAAAAAGAATATTTTTGAGGGAGTTTCCACTTTGAAAACTTCTGCCGTTTTAAGCAAGACAGAAGAAGAGAAAGGTCACAGTAAACAGCAACTCTGAAAAAGGAGAAAATCTTGGTAAATAAAGTTACTATTGAAACAAGGCTGAAAAGAAAAAAAAGCATGCAGTAATTAGGATCAAGCTAAGATGAACTGGAAATAGTCCTCATCTCCCAAAACAAACTTCTTGGTGATTGAGATATAGTACAGCACCACAGCATATATATAACATATATTTAACACCTGAAAAGTTGTAGCTCTGGAAACATACCAAAGTGCCAATGGACTAGGGTAACCCAGGTAATTACTGTAACGAGAGGGCTAAGGAGCACAGAGTCACTAGCCTCACAATGAACCACAATAATGAATCAGGTCAACCAATAATCATTGAAAAGGGACTTTGGGTCTCCCGAGCTTCACTTGGGAGCTCCCCAAGCCTCAAAAGAATCTCTTGAGACTGCAAACAGCCTTAAATTATTTAAACAAAATTTTATCACTCGTTATCCAAGTATATATAGTATATATATGTATATATATGTATATATATATGTTATATATATATAAGATCCTTTTCAGTATCTCCTGTGGTAACTACCTCCACAAATCCTACCCAGTTGCAATCCAATGTCTAGAATTCCTTAACAGGAAACAAAAACTATTATAGAATAGTAAGAAAAAAACTCATAGGTGAATATAATTTCATCTCTGAATTTTATCCAAAACATAAATGACAGTTTATAGATTACCCATAGGTCTAATATAATACAGCATATGTAATTTTATTTAAATTATACAATTTTAGTTTTATTACTTTGGAAAGGAAGCATGGTATTCTATAAAAAGACCTCAAATTGGGTGTCAAGTCCTATAGCTGGGGATAAATTGCTTCTGACATTTTCTCATATATTAAAAAAGAAGTATTGTTCAAGAAATGGATGGATCATTTGTGAAAATATTCATGACAACATTTATTCAACCATAAAACTCTTTTTCAAGTAAGGTGCTACCACTACTTTGGAAATATAATGTTTTAGACAAGTTTTTAATTTTTACATTATATTTAAGCCTTTTTATATAGGGGTTCCAGTGTTGTTGATAAGCAACACAAGGCTCAAGAGATATTAAGCATAATTAATCTATGACTTGAAAACATTTCTCAAGTCTAAATTTAGTGTAAAAATCTAAAGCTAACAGAAAATACAAATCATTTCCTATCTTAGGCAAAGAAGGATACCACAGAATTCTGGAAACAATTTATCCACTTCAGAGAGGCCTGTTCTCTGCCTACTGAGAAAAAAAATCTTAATTTGTTTTTAGGAAAACCCTCTAGGAATTTCTTCACTGCTACAATAGTGCCTGACTATTAGCTGTTTTTCTGACACCTTATCTGAACCTCTTAAAGTAAGGGCTGTGCTCCAGCACAGTAGAACCTCAGTTAGGCTACTAGATCCAAGGGACCTCTGAAAATGGAGTGTGAAGTGTGCCTCATTTGACATGGCAAATTAAATTCTTTGCCATATGCTAAGGGCAGAGACTATGATGAAGAAAAGAGGCTCAGAGGGACACAGCTATGACAATATGGTGAATAAGTCATCCAAATGGCTTTGCAATCACCAAGTATATTATAGGCAGGTTTTCATTAATGTAATTTCAGATTTCAAACTTGAAATATTCATCTCTATTGGGATAAACAGAGCACAATACACTAATATCACTAGTGACATCATACAAAACAAGGAGTATGGTATTTTAGGTAAGCCTCAAGAAATGATATATGTTGTATTAAGCCAATTTTTATGCAAAATAAAATTACAGTGATAAAAAAGAAAATCATAAATATGAGCTTAAAATAAAAACATTATAATGTATTTCTAATGTTATCACTTGAGCAATGAAAACATGTAACTCGGAAAAAGTATTTGAAAATCATCTTGTATTGTTCATATTCAATATGAGTAAGTGATGGCAAGGATATAGAGAAACTGAAACTTTCAGACACAACTGGAAGAAAAATTGCACTTGAAACTACTATTAAGAGACACAGATTTATTATGGGAGCCATCAGATTTATTCCTAGGTAATACACAGCTAATAGTATTATAAGTTCTAGCAATGCTTATAAAAGATGACAACTATAAACTGTCCAATGTTCATTCATTAACTCATGAATGGACAGGTAAGAAGTATGACATTCCTGCAACAGAATATTTTTATTATACCATGCATGATACAACATGGATAAGTCCCAAAAAAATGGTGAATAAAAAAATCACAACACAATCTGTGGTTCTATTTATATAAAAGGCAAACTTAGAAGATTGAAGTAACTGTGGCTGAAGAGGGTCTGAGGGTGCAAATGGGCACAGATTTCTTTTAAAGCTTGGTGGAAAGGCCTAAAATTAAACTATGTTATAGTTCCACACCACATTTTAAAATCACAAGTTTTCATGAAAATTATTGAAATCTATATATTTTCAAATAATTGTTATTGTGACCAATGTGAATTATAAGTCTTTCATAGTAATATTTAAGGTACATAGTGACATTGAATCAGGGGTATTCCCAACACCAGTGTTGTCCTCCCTCCAACCCTGTTCCCAACATCCCCCACCTTTGCCCCCCCCAGACTGCGAGTATAACTTTAAAGTTTGAATTTTATCATATGAGAATTTTATTTCAATAAAATAAAATTTAATAATAAAATATGCAAAAGATGTCATGGAAAATCCTAATTAAATATATCAGAAGAAAATGTTCATATATTTATATAGTAACATTATACTCCTTGTCTCAGTTAAAGAAAACTTCACTTTAAGTGTAATAAGAAACAGAAAAAAAAAAACCCTGCAAAGGCAGGAGTGAGACATTCACTACTCAAATGATGCACTTTATCCTTGAGGGAAAAATTGAAAATCTTTCTTTTTATTTTAGACAAGCCTGAGATTAGCATATAATATTAAATGTTATCAATAAAAGGCAGCTGATTTATTAAACTCAATTATCTGGTTTCTATCAACATCTAACAATTACAAAGCAAACTAATCAGGAGGAAAGGAAACAAAGAAAAGATCATCAAAGCATAGCACCAGGTTGACTCACAAATCAATACCACTGATGATGGGCACAGTGATTTTTTTTTCCAGGACCTCATGTCCAACAAGATTAATGAGCAAAAAGAAAACCAATGTATCTCAAAAAGAAGTCACCAGAATGTCCACAAGTGTTTAATTTCCATGATGTCTAAGACAAATCTTTCCACATAGCAAACCTACTGAATCAGAACCTCCAGAGATGATGTCTGGAAATTTTCAAATAAGCAAGTCTTGTGTACCCTAAAATTTAAAACAGAAGAGACATATTATTAGTGAATAACAGAGATGAAAAGAATATAGAATATATTGAAATCCAAACCTTCTGTGTTGTTGCAAAGAACACTACAAAGGTAATATTAGTTTCCAAAAACTTACAAAATGTCCTTAAACTCATAGAAATAGAGCTTTAAGCCAGAGAGACAGTACAGTGAGTAGAGTGCTTGCCTTGCACTTAGAAAACCTAGTACACCATATGATTCCCCATGGTCTATCAAAAGCTATTCCTGAGCACAGAGCCAGGAGCATGCCCTGAGCACTACCAGATCTGACACCCATAATATATATAGACATATATAACTATAAGTCATCAAATGTATTTAATAAGACAGGGAAATATATAATTTGAAAATGTTTTCTTGAAAGATTAATGAATATTGAATGTTAAACACTTTAAGAGATGTATTTCATCTCTAAAAATGAATTAAAGATGCCAACTAAATGAGTTATAATATAGTTAAATAATTTTTCTTTGTTTATATATTCAGTTTAATTACTAAAAATCACCCAAATCCTACCTTTCTCTAGAAAATGCACAAGTGTATTCCTACTAATAACTAACTGAATTAAATGAACATGTGCTGGGGGCCGGGCAGTGGCGCTGGAGGTAAGGTGCCTGCGCTAACCTAGGACGGACCTCGATTTGATCCCCCGGTTCCCCATATGGTCCCCTGTGCCTGCCAGGAACGACTTCTGAGCGAATAGCCAGGAGTAACCCCTGAGCATCACCGGGTGTGGCCCAAAAACTAAATTAACATGTGCTACAAATAAACATATGTCCAGGGCTACAAGTCAAAAATCTTACATTAATCCAGCCTCAGTCTTTATTCAGGGGTCTTAAATCACAAAGCAGACACAACTCTTCTATAAAATCTTGGTCATCCAAACACCAAAACCAGTTCAGATTGCTATTTTCAATAAATCTTTAGTCCATATTTTTGGTTTTATTTTTTAACACATACACACCTCTAGTGAAACTACATGCATTTCAGCTGTGCTAAATGATTCTGTCTTTCTGAAAATAAGATTAATAATACAATCCAGTATAAGAACTATTTCAATCTTAGAATATTGATCTAATGTCTCATCCATACCAAGCTGGTGTCTGATTTTTCTCGGGGTGTAAAAAGGGAAAAAAGAAAATATGCCCACATAAACAATAAATTGAGCTTCTGGAGGTAAGGTACAGTCTCAGAAGCATCCTACTCAATTTTGGTAAATGAGGGACTGCTGATACTTAGCAGGGAGGGAACTAAACTAGATAGGATTCATGTCCCAAACTGACAACTGAAGAGAATATTGGGCCAGCAAATACAGATAGACAGGATGTATAATCACAGCAAGGCCTCCTGTAATAGAAGCATTCAATATAATATTGAATACAACACTGAGAGTCATTTTCAGTCTTTTTTCTTGCTTCCTCTCAATACTGGTGCTCTTCTGATCCATTGTGAGAGACCTAACATATGTCTTCAAAACAACTTTATTGCTATTGGGAACTATTCCTCAGATCAGGAAGTCATATTCTGGGGCATATCTCTTTTCTAGTGACAATGATTTTATCCTCTGGAAAAATGAATAGTAGGCTGTTAACTGCTCCACCTCATGAAATTCTGACTTCTCTTCCACCCAACTATCATCAGCTTTATTTGTTCCCTTTGCTTCTTTCATAATGTCCTCACTGGATTCCAATAATTTTTCATAAAAAATGTTAAGTCAGGGCTAGGATACAGCTTAAATTGTAAGTATATATCTGGTGTGTGTGATGCCCTGACCCACTTCCCTCTTTGAGCTCGAAGATGCAGTCTTGATGACCCTGGCAACACTAGGCAGGATCCCTAAGAAAATTCTTAAGTCAGCAAAAAAAAATCTCATTAATTTTTATCAATTAGTTAGAACAAATGCATGACTTATGTTTGCTCCTCCTTTAAATTACAAATGGAAAGAGTTAGGTAGCAAACTAATAGATACAAATATGAAAACCTAATGCATATGAGCACCTTACAAGTTACTAAGCGAAGAAAGTACTACTGAAAGGATTGTGTTTATCATGATTCTTTTCTCGCTTCAAAACAAACAAATACATAAAAGCCAGCTTTCCCCCTTTCATTTTGATAGCAGCATAAATGTGTGACAAAGGTGCTTGCCTAAAAGTAAACAAAATATTTTTTTACTTTACTTCCATATTTTCCCTGGAAACCTAACATCTCTTTTTCCTAGAAGAAAAATGAGCTTCCACGACACATTCTAACCCCAGGAAATCATACAAAGCAATTAAAGAAAAGTTTGGTTGCAGAAAACAGATCACAAAGCTTACATACCATCAAATGAAAGTTAAGACCATGTTCCTCTTGGTTATCACAGCACCTTAGTCAATGTCCCACCTCCCAATAGAATCCAGAACTATACTGTCAGGACCAAAGGTACCATTAACAATCCTAAGAAGAAAAAAAGTAACGTGGTTTAAGCTTGTTGACATCCATGAATCCCATACTTGTGGAGTAGATTCCTCTGGCCCATTTCTCCCATGAGACTTATTTTCTACAAGCAAAAAAAAAAAAAAAAAAAAAAAAAAAAAAAAAAAAAAAAAAAAAAAAAAAAAAAAAAAAAAAAAAAAAAAAAAAAAAAAAAAACATCGTTCTAACAAAGCTTGTTTAGAAATATAGCTCTCTGCCCATAATCACATTTCCTTTCATACCATCAATTAATATATTCTATATATTCTATTTCAGATGGATAGATAATGTTGAATAATTATAAAATAGCTATTTAAAAAAAATGGCAATGGCAAAGCAATTTTTGCTAGTATGGTATGATAGTCACGGCATGATATGTTAGTATGGCATGGATAGTCAAAGAATGAGAAGAAAAGTCAGCCTGGGAGCAGAGCAGTAGAACAAAGGGTGAGGCATTCACCTTGCATGTAGCAAACCTGGGTTCAATTCCCAATATCCCATATGGTCCTTCAGTCCTCCCAGGATTTCTGAGCACAGAATTCCTGCACAGGAGTAACCCTTGAGCACTTCCGGATGTGGCCCACAAACAAACAACAGCAGCAATAACAGAAACTGCCTACTCGGGGTGCCAGAATGGTGGTGCAGGCTGTAAGGCGAGCGCTAGCCTACAACAAACCACAATTTGATCCCCCGGTGTCCCATATGGTCCCCCAAGCCAGTAGCCATTTCTTAGTGCAGAGCCAAGAGTAACCCCTGAACATCACTGGCTGTGGCAAAAAAAATAATAATAATAAATAAAAAAAATAAAAAAACTGCCTACTTGGAGCTCAGGAGAACTGCCATGGATTTGAAAGGATGAGCAGTGAATCAAATATGAAGACAGTATCAGTGGTTTCAGTGAGAAAGGCTTCAGTATTGGACAGGCTGCTGCTAGCAAATTTTTGTCCTAAAAGTAACATGAAAATAAATGTTCCAATATTCTATAGAGCATTAAGAAAAGAGGCTGGTGACAAGAAATACTACATTAAAATGAGCTAAATTCACAGAAATATATTAGTTTCTAAGCCTTTAACTAACACTTAAAATTTTTCTTTCTATATTGTACAAAAGTCTGCATTTCTATAAAAACTTCGTTCAGCATAGATCAAAGTGTAATACGCTGATATCATTCATTCATTCATTAACAATTCATTGAACCTCAGTGTTTGTCACACCATATTATATATATATATTATATATATATATACTGTGTACATAAAGTTATATAAAGCAAATGCTTTTCACAGTAGTTTTCTGTCCATATCTACTAAGTGGAGAAAGCATGGACAACAATACTAATAAGACTTTAGAGTTACACACGAAAAGTCAAACTGCCTTTCTCTCTGTATCATCACACCATTTTTCAGAATTTCAACAGTTCCAAAATATGTAGTCTACAACTTTCTAATCATCAGTTTTTCATTGAAGACACTGTACTTTCTGATCCACTGAATCTCACCATGAATGAAATTAAACTCATTCTTCTAAAATACACAGTTGATACACAGTTCATTCTGACACAGCACAAAGACAAAGAAGTGTCTCTCTCCTTGACAATTTATTATGAAAAATATCCGGGGAGTTATAAGGAAGGTCAGTTGGCTTTGGGGATTTCTGTGACTGGGGTATTCCTCTATAAAAATGCAAAGCAGCATGCATTAACCCACTTTCTTTCAGTCACTAAGCAGACATAAAATTGAAATAACTTTTAGTTACTGCCAATCTGGGATCTATCTAACCCAGTGATCCAAGAATAAGAGGTTCTGAAACCCATTATCCAATTCAACTGCACTCCTTTTAATTTTGAAAAGTATAAATCTTTTTGTTATTATTATAATGTGCTCATTGCTTATAGAGAAATTTCAAATAACCACCCAGAAATTATCTCAATAAGCCTAATTGTTCCATATTTTGTCCTTGATGCGTTTATTCTCATGAAAGAATCAAAATTTGATGTGTATTGATTTTTATCCCCTCTTTTTCCTTCCTCCAACACAAACTTGATTGTTGAACCAATCAAGAAACAGATATAGATTCAGGTTTCTTCTTCAGAGTCTGGTTAGAACAAGTGATTTTCAAGCTTCTGAAATAAAGGCTATATTATTGTTTAAATTTAGGCAACACTACAGTTATGCTTTTATACTTCTCAATTAAAGTTCACATAATAGTGAGAGAATTCATGGTCCATCCCAGGCCATATCTTGGCTCCTTCCCCTTTCTGATGACCATTCTAGCTTCACCTCTTAACCTCTTTTCACTCAGGTCTCCAGACACACTAAATCATCATGCATTTTTTGAA
Organism: Crocidura indochinensis; assembly: GCA_004027635.1. Taxonomy (NCBI): domain Eukaryota; kingdom Metazoa; phylum Chordata; class Mammalia; order Eulipotyphla; family Soricidae; genus Crocidura; species Crocidura indochinensis. The sequence continues at coordinate 31,078 of PVKC010004820.1, forward strand.
CAGGTTATTACCTCACTTGGCACCTCATACTTTGACAAATGCTAGAGTTCTGTTGAATTTGAGCACATTTTTAGCAATTTTAACACCAAATTCAAATGTAGCAGTTGCTTGTTCATTCCCCCAAACTGGGCTTTAACTATTTAAAGTAGGTAACATTATTTCTATCCTAAGAGGCCAAATTTCATATTAAAAATATGCCTCATTGGTCCATAAATGATGTTGGGTGGAATTTTTTGGCTTTCTTTTGGCTTACTGCTTTGCTTACTTAAAACAATAGAAATATAGGAAATACTGAAAAATTAATATAAATTATATGCCATTTATAGTGAGAATGAAGTTTTCCTTTCACCATACTATATGTCTTGCAAATGATTTGTGAGCAATGAACAGTCTCTGTGTTTGATATCTGGAAAAGGCATAGGTCAGCATGTACCTAGCAGAGAGCTGAAGGATCTGAGGGGAAGCATTCTTTCTATCTGATGGTGCCAGCTTTTAGAGGAACCTGTCAGTGAGTATCAATCTACAGAGATCCTTTGCTAGTGCTGAAAAACATTCATACTAGTAACACCTGCCCAGAGTCATAGACTCATGACCTTCTTCTGAAAGCTTCTCTCATGCCCTCAGAAAAAAAGAAAAAACACCTTTTCCTATACCATTTTTACTACTTGTGGCAATTAAGGGTGGTGCCTTTCTTTTGCTAACTCTATAATGAACTTTCTAAATTGTGGGAAAGAGACATATTTTGTACTCTCTATGGATGCCTCTTGAATCCATGGTTACTTCATTAAAAATTGTATTGGTTTGAATCACCTAACATTGAAAATCCTATTTGTCAACAGTCAGATGATGGAACCTTTGAATTGAAAACATTTTAGTTTAGAAAAAAATTAGAAGGCTAGGAGACAGCTGAAAGAATTGGAGCACATGTTTTGCATGCAGATCCCAGATTCACTTCTTGTCACTCTTTGGTCCTCCAACCACAGCAGGAAAAGATCTCAAATTATCACTGAGTATGGCGTCATCAAAAAGAGAAAAAATGGAGTGGTAAGGGAGAAGGAAAGTTCTCATTCTATGCAACTGGTACCTATGGAAAGACCAAACTGAAAAGACAACACAAATAAAGCTAATAACAAGAATAAATGTCTCCCTGCACAAAATGAAATTGTAAAGTCCTTTTTAACAGAATTTTGAGAGCATCCTATTAATTAGGATACAATTTAAAACCCATTCATGAGAGATAGCTCAGAGGTGTTTGCCTTGCAAGCAGCCAATCCAGGACCTAAGGTGGTTGGATAGAGTCCTGGTGTCCCATATGGTCCCCTGTGCCTGCCAGGAGCTATTTCTGAGCAGATACCCAGGAGTAACCCCTGAGCAGAGCCGGGTGTGGCCCAAAAATCAATCAATAAATAAATAAATAAATAAAACCCATTTGCAACTTCACTCTCTATGGGGTGTTATTTCCACTTGGGATTACTCTGTAACTATCAGAAATGTCAGATGGTCTCCTGGGATAAAAACATCAAAAAGGAACCAAATGACCAAGAAATAATTTGATTGAAAGAGTATGTTCAAGAATACAGAGCAGAATACCAAGGGGGTTATCCAACTTAAGAATCTTAGTCTAGGGGCTAGAGAAATAGCACAGTTTTTAGGGCATTTGCCTTGCATACAGTCACATGGAGTTCAATGCCTGGCATGTTACATGGTCTCCCCAGAGCCTGCCAGGAGTAATTTCTGAGGGAGAGGCAGGAGTAACCCTTAGTGCTACCAGTTGTGGCCCAAAAACTCAAAACAAACAAATGAATGAACAAAAAGTAGACTCAGTCTAAAGTTAAATTGTAAAGTCACAAAGACCCCTGAGAGGTCTCTATTGAACTCATTATACCTACTGTACAGTATATAGCCTTTACAGACTGTACAGTGTTCAGTATTCAACTCCAAAGCTTAAAAGATATTTTATTTTTATCTTTATGGAATAAAAAGAATATTTAGATAATTAGATGGATGGGTCACTTTTTGACATCATTCAAGTTGCATCATATTTGAGAATGAAAAGAAACTGACCTCACTTTAAAAAATTCTTGGACAAACCAAAAGAGCATTTGTAGAAGTGATTTAAATCCCAATTTCTGTGTGTTTAAATCTCTTGAATTTATCTAAAAGTATTCATACATATTGCCAAGGATCAGGACATTGGACACAGAATGTTTCTGAAATTCTGTGTGAAAGGAAAAATTTAAAAAGTAATTAACCTAGACCTCTCATCACAGACAAATATTCCCACTTTGGAGAAAAAATAGATTTAATGTGCTATTATACCATAAAATGTCTACTCTACCTTCTCTAGAAGTCATGAGTCACTTTTGAAATGAAAACTTTAGGGAAAGAAATGATTCTCAAAAATGGAAAGATGGGGAGCTATTTGGAATTGGACAATAGAAAAGTTCTGTTTATTTTCCACAAATATTAGTAAAGTAAAAAAAAAAGCCTTTATTTTTCATAGAAAGAATCTACTTTCAGAAAAACAATTTTAACCCAAATTTTATTTATAAACAGATGAGTTTTATATTAATGCACCCGACACTTTGGAGCTATAGCTAGAAAGGTATCTGTTTATAGGTTTAATGTATCTCATACATATCTCATTTGTATCATGTATTTTTGCACCTCCAGATGGTACTGCAAAATTGATTCATAAAGCTCTAAATTAACTTAAAGAAAATTAAGTGCTTGTTTGGATTAAGCAATTCTCAGAAATATAGAAAGCAATCCAAATGCTTTTCACATTCATGTAAAATATTATCATCTTAGTTTAGAATAATCATTGCTAAAGGTAATGCTAGCACACAACTTTTATTTTGCCAAAATATTCCAGTCAAATAGGACAATACTCCTGTTAAAATATGTGCCAATAAGAAAAATAACAGCAAGATGAGTGACTTTGTCTAGTACCTTATTTTTTGTTTGCTTTTGATTTGTTTTTGGAGCCACACCCAGCAGTACTCCTAGCCCTGTGCTCAGGAGCTGCTCTTCATGGTGTTCAGAGGAGACATACTGTGCTTAGGAACACACTTGTGCCTTCCACATACACTCAGCTCTCTGGCCTGAAGGGCCAGAGTTTTCAAGTGAGTCTTTTAAAATTAATTTTGTTATGCTTCGTCTACTTGAAAATATTTTCCAAATCTTGTCTGGTAACTATACATCTTGCTTTTCTATGTTAAATAAAAAAATCTAGGTATAAACACCTAGATTATACCTATATTATTTTCAATGTTTTCTGACACATAAATGTATCTACTTCTGATTTCTTATTATGTATGGATTAATAAATTAGTTCTGCTAATAAACATGTTATATAGCACACTAAAAATTAGTTATGAAAAAGCATAGGCTTCTATATATTATGTATTCATGATTTATTCATCTAAAGAATGTAACTAGCAATATTCACATTTTCTTACTCGGTTTTCAATAGAATTTAGGATTTTAGGTATTAATAATTATGATTAATAATGTCTAGGTCTATGGCTCAATAGAGCACATGCCTTGTATGCATGAGACCATGGATTCAGACCCTGGCAACAACATAAAAGAATTCTGAACTTTTTTTGGTTTTGCTTTGTTTGGGAACCACACTCAACAGCACT